>CAJNYU010003583.1:0-150558 GCA_905331475.1 Rotaria socialis
AATACTGCAAGAATGTTTTTAGTTGGATATATACTGAACTCTCTTTGCAAAATAATGAAAATCAATGAAAGTAATGTTGATTTTTATAGAGGAAAATTGTGCTAAAGAATAAAGGCATTTATGTAGCAACACATACGATAAATGTTTGCTTTTCTGTCTATAATGAATGGATATTTCGAGCATCTATACAGAGGATAGCATCGGGATCGTAATGTGAGAATAATTGAAAACTGGTTAGAAATGTGAGTAAAATGCAAGTTCAGTAGAGTATTTGTCCTGTTAGCTTGTTTGAATGAATAGTTTCGGTGGTCGAATTTAAAACAAAAGTGCACGGTAAATTGTTTAATCTACTATAATTAATAAAGAAATGAGTAATCTACATTGGCTGAGAGGAAAAAGTTTCATATGAATCTCCAATAGTTTCTGAATAGCATGAATCTCACTAATTGTTTTAGAGTCAAGAGTTGTGTAGCTGATTACATATAAAATCAGTACATGCCATTTTTGTGTATAGATAATAACAAAATACATCAATGCAAAAAATATTTCATATCAAATGATTAACACAGGTTTAAGAATCAAAAACAGAAAATTTCGTCTCTTCACTTAATTGGCTCATAACTTCGATTACAATTATATATGTTAACTAGCAGAGTTTTTTCCCGGTAGCTACACCTTTATATATCATATTAGTCAAAATGCGCATGCTGTATATAAGTATGAGAAAAAAGTATCTGTTCTGCAGCCGATCATTTCTACCTATAATACTAACATCTCTTGCGAGTTAGCTGAAGTAAATTAAGATAAATGGTCTCTAGAAAAATGTTTCTTTTAATATTTAGCGTACCATTATGTTATGAATATACTGCTTTTATTGATCCGTAATTTTTTAATAATTAAGATTACTGTTGTTAGATTTACTTTAAATATTAAGAATTATAAGAATAAATCAACAATCCGAGTGCCAACGGCAGATGCAATGGTGCGTATAGATTCACAAAGTTAAGCTTGCAAGAAAAAATCTCATGGAATGTTTTTTGTTGTATTCGCCAGTGCTTTAAAAAGATCCAAGTGTATTTAATAGAATGGATTTGACGGAAGCTTGAGTCATTTTCAAAGAAAAACTAAAACGATGGTTCTAAGAATATGTTTTTACAAAAACTACAGAAAAAATTAATGTTTATTTGGTCAAAGAACTTTACCAAAAGAAATAGTTTAAATCTACCAGGAAGTTGGAGACTGTGAGGTTCAACCAAATGATCCATTGAGTTTTTCCATAATTCAGAGTTATTTATCAGAAAACTTAAAAATAATCCATTTTCAGCTAGGGAACTATAAACGATCTATATTGTCAATTTTTTCCAATAGCTTTTTACCTGCTGTTGTCGTCTAACTTGATATGAGGTTTTGTATGAAATAAAAAGTTGAGTATTTGTGAAGAATAGTCGATGTTTTCAAATGAAAATCAGCATATTTATTGATGAAATACGGACACCAGCATTCATGCTATCGCATCAGCTATTTTATGTTCACTAGTTCATTATAAGATAAAAATGAGAGAATAGCAAGAAGTAAAACAAAAGTATATTCATATCGGAGAGATTTTCAATGCAAAGAGACTGAAAATTAGTGTTGAGTATTCAGAATAAGAAGATATTTACATTAGAGAGAGGTATTTCTAGCGAAAAAAACTCCGTCAGTCTGACACATTAGGCCATTCATAATTAGAAAGAGTTCATTTCTGAGAGATTTTATTGTGTGTATGTTTATTTCGAATTCAACTAAGATTTTCAGTTATCCTTTACATAGATGCGTATGAGTCTTTTTTATCCAAAAAATATCTTGAGAATGCCATAGTCTATAATCTTTTTCAGTTTCTGGTTCACATGTTACTGACTTAAATGGAATATAACCACGCTTTATAAAGAATTCTTGAACTAAATTAGCTCTTGAAGGTATTTCTTTAATATTGGCCCATTCCATCATAACGAATGGTATATTTATTTGACTGAACATCTGTTCACCTGTGCCACATAAATGATGTTCAGATGTTTCTATATCAATTTTAATAATAGCTTCTCGAATATCTCGTTTTCTGACAACAGGCAATAAATCGTCGAAACGTATTGTTTGAACAACAAGAGAGTTATTCTCATTATTCTGTACTTCAGCGTTCAATCGTTGTGAACCTATATTATTCGCAATATTTGTTCGCAATGATAAATAAACGTTTGATTTATTATATAGTNTTTCGTTTAACCATGCACGAACAACTTTTAAAAAAATGTGTGTATACACCCTCTTGCTGGAAAATAATCTTATTATTAAGTGTTGTTCGTGCATTGTTAAATGAAAAATTCGATGGCGGATGGATTGGTATAGGTGGTTCAATATCTTGGCTCCGACATTCTCCTGATTTAACTCCGCTTGATTTTTTTGTGGGCCTATGTAAAAACAAATGTATACAGAACAACAGTTAATGATATTCATAATTTAAAGAGCAGAATTGAAAGAGAAATCAAAGCTTTAAAAAAAGAGACATTAAACAACGTTTTCAATGGTCTTCTCAAAAGGTTAAAATTTTGTAGTGATGTGAATGGTGACACTAGAGAACAGTATATGTAAAACATTTTATTGTGAAATAACAGTTGGAACATTTCTCTTTCATTGAGCAAATAAATTGTCCGATTTGGTCAAGAGATGGTGAAGATATTCAATTTTATTTATGATAAATGACTTTCCGGACACTCGGTATCATGTTAGGATTTATATAGATAATTGTTTTAGATTAACTACCCAGTCCGAAGCCAATTAAACGCGTGTTTTTGTTCTGAATCAGATGATCTCCCCAACGTGGGCATTCACAAGCTTCCTTTATTTTTCGAAAAAAAACCTCAAATTTCATAAAACATTAACATGTGCGCTTTTTATTCTTATAGACACAGTTTTTTTCAACTCTTGTCTGACTGGGTATCCATCTATTTTAAAGAAATATTATAGCACAGGCAAAGCCCCTATCAATGAACTGTTAGTACTACATTAGAAAAGGAAAAAAAAACAGGATCTTCATTTATTCCAAAAACAAAACCTTGTTTTCTTGAAAATCCAATAGTAAATTTCTGTGTTAGTCACTCTATGAAAATTCAGTGAAGAATTCTGATTCTGCGAGAATTTTTGATGCGTTTACTACTAGAAAAAAAATCAGAAACCGCTTTATATAAGTATCCAACATTTCAAAATCTGTTTCTTTCGTTATCACGAGTATTTTAACATAAGATATTTTAGGCGTCTCAAAAGCGTGGAAGTCATAAAGTCTTTATGTCTCTGAAACCTCAAGTCTTATAGAAAGAGCGTTCGTTACAATAAGAGCCCTGAAGTATTCTGGCACGTCAAATTTACAGTGTCGAAATCCGTCCGTATATGGAATCATCCAGTATTTATGTCTCAGATAATGACAAATTCTATGAATTTCTAGCAGCTAAATTACTGCAACCAACTGGAGTTCTAGGATCTTTTATTTAATTGCCGTACGAGTTTTGTTTTCGAGCTTCTATGTTCCCCAAACCATTTTTGATATCATATCTCTCTAAAATTAGAATGATCATACTGAAAAATATAGGGTTCTTCATGTTGGTACCATTTTCTCAAGCTTTCATTTGACGAATGCTTTCTTTGGAAATTTTACTGATTGAAAGAAATAAGATTGATTCTATACTAGCAATGAGCAGTCTTAAGAATAATCGAAAGTCGTCTATAATTGTATACAAACAGATTTTTAACGAATTGAAAAAGAATTACGGATACTTTTCTTTCACTACTTAGTGACTATTTTCTCATGAAATATTGCAGAGTTAAGAGCATGCAGCATGCATACGCCACGCCACAAAACGCAATAATGAAACATGAATTCCCATGGATTTAAGAAAATAGGACATAAATTATTTCCAGGACAAAAAAGTAGTATTTATTCGTCTATTTACTGAATCTAAATGTAGAAGAGAGAATACATTTATCAGTGGGATAAGACTTGCTGTTTAATCTTTAGTTTTAGAAATGCAAATAAAAAGAAAGAAAAGAGGTTTTAAACAAAATAAAACCTGCTATAGAAGCGAAATCAGACAAAAATCGTTGCCCCACTGATTGATAGAACTAGCGCTTTACCAATCTTTGTGTTTTGGAAGTCACGAACCGTTGTGTATTGCCGCAAAATGACTGAATATTTATGAATTCGAGTGAGGGTAGCACAGTTATATTGATTTCGATGCAAAATGTAACGTTACTGCATCGAAGCGGTTTACACTTGGCATAGAATGGTATGTCTCCCCCTCCCCCCAACCCAACAACTGCCCCGTTTAAATTCTAGTTAATTAAGTGCTAACAGAAGCAGCTAAAACTAATAATTATGATTAAGTGACCCGATCACACTTGGTATTTTAATAATTCAGTAGGATATATGACGCCCATCTTTTGTTAATCTTAAAGAATAAGTAAAAATACTTAAAATTTTTAAACGTTACGCGATTTAATAGTAGTCAGATTTTGCAGTATGTTGACTGGGTTCTCTGATAATTTGGAAAATTTGACCGTTTTTTTTTAGATATAATAGGAAACCAAAATAGAATTCTGGCATACGTTTCCAACGTTTCTGATTTCCAGAAACTCAAAAATTCCCAAAAAACAAAATGTCAAAACCTGTAGATGGCTGACGATATGCTTTAAGTTTTCGAAAACGTTTTCAAAACAAGAAGGGTTTCTGAGAATCCTGTTGAAGATTTCCTATCCAAATTCTGAAAAAAACGATAACGTGATTCAAAAGCTTAGCTTACTTTCGCAAACCTTTGCGGATGCTTTTGTCGATGTTCGAAAGGGTTCGCGACAGGATTTCGGTTTCCGGGGAAATGCTTTTTCTTTTCAGTGTACTTACTTCTTGTATTCTCTTAGATTATATAAAGTGTAAAAGATCGATCAAATCATCCACCAAAATAAAAATTAATATATCGATGATTATTCTTTTTTTGGGTGCTCGTTTTTCTGTATTTTCCATGTACGACTGTTCAAAAACTTGATGAAATAATATAGAGCTCTCAAATGTTCTAATAAAAAATGACTTCCGGGTTCCAAAAATTGGGATAATAACGTATATGACGTGCATCATCAGAAATAACAAATATCATTGTGTTCTTGTGTACATCTGTTCGTTGATTCGACCATTGTGCTAGATCACAGTAAAGTTTAGTTTATCGGCCAGTAAGCTTCTGAGTAAACCATGTTTTACATCACCAAACTATAGCATGTTGTTTAGTGTTTTCTAATGTTATAATTCACATTTTCTTAATTATTTTCAATCTAACGTTCGTAGAATAAAAATTTCAACAATCAAATGATTGACAAAGACAATAAAATGAGTTCGTCATACTTAATACTAAAATCTGCAATAGGTAGACGAGTCGGAATTCGAAACAGGTGTTTTTGATTTCTAAAGCTCTCTGAAAAATCTGGAAAACTGTATTATAAACCAGTCAATCATATGAGTGACAGTGTTTCTCTCCGAGCTAAGAAAATCTACCCAATAACTATTAGTTGTCCTCAGACACCATTTTCACACTAATTACTAAAAGAAAACGCCGGTTATAATCTCGCTTTAAACTTATACGTACTGTTTTATCTGAAAAGATACGCGGCAAAGCAAAAAATAAGACTTCGAGTAAGATTAAGCGCAAGAAAATGCAATGCGAAATAGATTGATTGAATAAAATGACTCCAGAAAAAGAGATAAAGACAAGAGTTTAGTACTGCACAACTTGATAGTTATAGAAATGAAGTACATGACTCCACTTATATACCGGAGTACTAAAGTAGTGCTTTTGTTCGTTTTGATTTAAAGTGAAAAACGCGAAATAAACAAAAAAGGTGATTGCTCATGTGACATTGGAAAGAAAAGCTTTTCGTACGCGTGTACTCTAAGATTGACTCACACTTATGACAAAAAAATGTAAAAGAAAAGGTTTCAAGTTTTATATTTATCGTAGACTTCTTATTCAATCCGAAAAGGAGTTGCGCTGATGGCTGGAAGAATGAAAGAGAGAAAGAGAGAAAGACAAATAGATTAAATTTCAGTCGGAATAAAGCTGCCAAATTAAGTTTCTCCTTGTATGAAAATATCACAGTCGATTATCATGGTCATGAGTACCAAACAAACCTGAGAAGAACATGAGTATTATTTTACATAGAAGAAAGAAATGTATTTAGTGAGAGTGAGTAGTAAATGCGTGACGAGTTATAGTCATCATAAAAAGCATGGGTAGATACCGATACAATATCGAACAAAGTACTTCTTCACTCGGACTAATTATTATTTTCCTCAATTGAGGGATGGATTGCCACGCTAGATAACTTACACATGACTATTGATATGTCAATAAAGAAGGATGTTTAATGCTTGTTGATTGATTAACAATAACTGTTCTAGACTAAGTACGTCTTTTGTGGATACATACGCATTGTCGTAACTTATATCACTGAAAACAGTCATAGGCTTTAACACTTTACAACAAAAGCTTTTCTATTTTCGGGCATATACTCTACAGACACTTCATCCTTTAAAAGAGCAAACAAATCACTTTCAAACTTTGAAATGTAGTGAGATTTCCCGAAGAAGTATGTAACTTTTGCTCTCCCTTAGAGTGTTCGAACAAGTATTGATTAGTTCTCCAGTTATGATAATGTAATATTTAGAGAACCGTGTATTTTATGCCGGATTTTTGTACATTTAAACGAGCAGATGGTGATCTAAACGTAAAAAAAACTTTCTATCAATGAAATCATTACTACTCAAAATACTGTGAATGGCATGTTGACTCCATTGAATGTTCTGCTCTTTCTCGAACCATGATCAACTTAAAGATATCGTGTAAAATGCATAATTTTCTTTGCAGCCTTTGATTATTGTTACAGTCGCTAAAGAATGTCGAGATTTTATTTGTGGAAGATGGCAAAATCCTATATCGTCTACCTAATATATTGAAATAGTACTGGTCACCTTTCAGAATAATACGTATCACGCCGATGAAATACCTTTGCTTTTTGAATTATCTTGGGCAAATTTTACTGATGCCGGTCGAAGTGTATCTCAAAGTATGGATATCTTTATTGGACAAATTTTGGCAAGATCTGTTGAAAGTTTCACTATCATGGCCAACAGTCGCAGTAGTGTCAAACTTGAAACTTGAATTCAGTTGAAAATAGAAGATTTCAACTTTCAACTCATAGCGATATATGTATGAGTCACGATTCTTCAGAGTGCTATTGGTTTAAAAGTTGAAAGTTGAAATTTTCAATTGAATTCAAGTTTCAAGTTTGACATATATGAACAGTCGCGATCGAAAATGATAGATATATGTATATTCAAGATTCGCTCCACAGAGGAGAGGACTATTTGAAGAGTGATTGCCCATGTAGCCGATAATGTAAAATAATGGATATTATTCTCCATTATCGGCAACATGGGTGGTTACAAGCAAAATTTCTGTTAATAAATTGACAAGAACAAAAGCGATGTAATGAGTCTTATCGTCTAGTTCGTGCTTAACAGATGCTCTATTGGAAAGACGAATGCCCAAATTTTACTAAAAGTTGCGGTTTAATTGTATATATATATATGTGAAGCAAGACAAGAAACAACCGTATCCACATCCACACTCTTAGATAATTCGTATTGTTACCTTTTTAATTTCATGATATATTTAACATCGCGCTGCAAAAATGGATTTAGAGCGTAACTAACGAATAAAGTCTTTTCCATATTATTATGATCTGACTTCAGTTGAGTAGCTGCATTTATATGCAGTTCTGTTCTGTAGCAGAAGATTTTATTTATTTATTAATGATTAAGTGCATCAAATTTATTATGCGAAATATCACACACTTGTAATTTTTCTGAGCATTCAAACTGTGATTGCGAAAATTCATTGTGATCAAGTCTAAGAACTTGCAGAGCAGGCATGCTATCCAATTCTTTGAATATAGTGCCACTCACATGATTATATTGCATTTCCAGTGTTGTCAGATTTCTAAGGGTCACAATTGATTCGGGAAATATTTCGCTAAGATTGTTGGAGCCCAAAAACAAATGTTGCAAGTTAACTAATTGGTGTATGGCAGGACTAACAGCACCAGTCATTTTATTTTTATGAGCATAAATTTCTTGTAATTTTGTCATAGAGTAAAGGCTCTCTGGAATTGTTCCCGAGAGTTCATTATTATCAATACGTAAAATGGTCAAATTCTGAAGTTTGCCAATACAATCTGGTATCTGGCCAGTCAATTGATTGTCATGTAGATCTAACCATTGAAGATTTGAACAATCGCAAATCGCCTGAGGAATAAATCCTATAATAAATATAAACACATATGATCATTCTTATATTTGTATCGTACTAAAATTGAAGCGACACATTCATGGAGTTAGCAATGTATCAAAAGAGCATACATTGACTAGAACCGTAATGATATCTAGTTTTTGCTATACTAGCAGAACTTATAATCAAATATGCTTTTGTTATCTATTTTCGAACGTCACATTTTATATTCTTAAAATAATCATCAATTCTGAGGTAATTATCATTGCTAGCTTCATTTTCATTACCTGCCTTATTGACAGATGTTAAACCAGATATGAGCGGCTTTATTATTACAACTTGCAGTGTAAGCGCTTTTTTTTTGATTTTTTTCTGGTAGTTAAACTGATAGATGTCAAAAATCATTTTTAACTAAAAATTGATAACAAATAAAAGTCAATTATCAACCATATTTAAGCAAAACTCAAAAATTCGCAAACTTTAGATAACTGATCAAAACTAGCGGTTCAATGGAAACTTACATCATTGAGTTTTCTTTGGCGATCCAAATTTAAATAAATGCGCACATATGCTATCGAGGTAACCTTCTATTGTCTTTGTCGTTATATATGACTTGACCTCACGTGTACATGTATGCACTAGTTTTCTTCTCTCCTGTTTCTTTTTTTGCTCTCTCTCTATCTGACTTCACTGGTTATGCTCGTTCTTATATGTTGGTATGAAAGTTTTCTTTTTATAAAAAGGTTAATAAAGAAATAACTAAAGTTCTACAGCTACCAACATATCTGAAAGCTTTCCCCTTACTTATACAGCAGTGTTCAGACTTCCAAAAAAGGAAATTTTGGAAGTTTTGGAAATTTCAAGTACTTGTGTTCTAAATTGTTTGGTACTTCCCAAAATTATACAATTTCCGAAATTTCTGAAATTTCCAAAATTCTGTACAAAGCGAAATTTCCGAAATTTCTAAACTTTCAAATATTTTTCAAAAAATTTTCATTTGCTTTGCTATGTAGTAATCGAGTTGATTGAAGCTTCGGAAATTTCTGTAATTTCCTTTTTCGGAAATCTGAACATACCTCACTTTTGAAGGATAAGCACTCCTTCAAAAGTATCACTGCTACTGGTTCATAGAATCCATTTTTTAAAAGTGATATATTTTCTTTAAAACAGACACTTCACAATTAAATCTCATTGAAGAGAGGATTTTTTGTAGGCTAAGCTACTGTATTCATTCTCTGTTCATGAACAGATCTTTACAGTCAAAGTGAGTTACTTTTCCGAAAAAAATTTTTTTTCTGACATTGATTGATTCAACTAAGAAAACAAATCCATGAAAAATTATTGCTTCAAAAGAATAATATACTTGGCATAGATTTACTGAAGTTTTATACTCTATCAATTTCACTCAAATATATTTTTTAAGGAAGCATGCCACCGTTACCTTGTAATTTGTTCGCTTTTAACCATATATTTTCCAACTTTGAGCAGTCGCCTATATTTGATATTAGGCTGCCATTAATACTATTGAAACTAAGATATAATGTTTTTAAGTGCGTTAGGTGACATAATGTTGTAGGAAGTGGCCCATGCAGTTCATTATCGTAAAGTTGAATTTCTATGACATGATTTTGATCATCACACAATACACCGTGCCATTGGCAGTGGGGAACGGTCGATGACAGCCAATTGTCTTGACTGATCCAATCTGCGCCTGATGTTGAATGGTAAAAATCGATAAGTACATCACGTTCACTAGCAGTTTCTATTGCGATCGGTGTTGTGAGTAAGAAAATAGAAAGCAGAAAAATCGCAATCATGCTGATGCAGTATTTGGTATCGTTTTTTCTTCATTGTCACTGTTCTATATAGGTTTGCGATTGTTTCGATCCAGATGGTATTATTCTCAGAAACCACTTTACATTAAATGCACATCGAACTTACGAGTCGAGATTATTGTTGCTAATCTTATATGCTTATAGCCTGCAATCCTGTAGCAAATAAGTGCGAATATACACGCTAAACTCAATGACACACCATTATTTGACCAAGCTATAGGTGTGAATATAAAGAATATGGTTTACGAAGCACAAAAATAGGGTGAGCATAAGGGGGTGGATATGTGTCTTCTTTTCTTTTGACACACCCACACCCACCATCCATCCATTCTTAAATAAAAGTACCACTATTAATTTCATTCTAGAGACGTTCATAAGACAGGATACAAATCCTGTCCTACTGGCTACCTGGGCTCTAGCGGGCGACAGGACAGGACAACAGAACCGTCCTGTCCTGTGCACATCTCTAGTTCATTTGAGAGCAGTCATTCTGCTCCGCAATGTTCAACATCGCGAAATAGGATGTATTATCTGCTCTAGTAGATCAATGCCGATAGGCTAAAATAAAGAATTAGCATTTTGTTTTGTCTAAGCATACGTCAGATGTGAAAAGTATAGTGAAACATGAAGATGTCATAGCTATAATTTGAATTTATACTTGTTCCAATTTAATAAAATTTTCTTTTGTATCGATCATATGAATTTCGAGAAAATCTTCCTATCATGTGTAACGATAAATGTAAACATCTAAAGTATCTGATATATTATTTTTTATCTTTTATTTGATAATAGAGAAATTTAAATGAACTATTGTATTAGTTAAAAAGTATTGTAAAACAATGTATATTCATTCTAGTCGAATTATGTTCTTTTCAATTGAGTATATAAGGTCAATTACGAGAAGTCAATAAAAAGATTTAATGGTAAAATGCAAGTAGCAATTTTAGAAATATACTGAAGTTGTTTCTTGATAACTTCACAAGATTGAAACATGTTAATTAAGATTCAAAAGATCGAAATAGAAACATCTTCAGATAGTGAATACTATCAGAAAGCTAAGAAGAAATTCAATGATAGGGAACGTTTCATAATCGTAAAACTATAATGTAGCGCAATATTTACAATAATCTATAGATGAATTATTAGACTTGTTTATTGATACAGTAGGACTACTATGAGAACACGAAGCAAAACGTGTGTACTTCGTGCTACTAATTTTCATACTAATTCAAAGATGTTGATATTTTCCCCATTATCTCCTTTTTCATTATGCAAATAGATAAGTTAAGCCAACTAAATTTTAATAATTATGATTGTTAAAATGTGATTCTCTAATGATCAATATGTTCTTCTCTCTTTTTTGATGATATATTGATTTTATTCAGTAACTGTTCAAGCTCTCAACTCTGATGATTTTTTTCAACAATCAAATATAAAAATATTTGTAAACATATCACAGTCGAAATTAGCATCTACTAATAGAAAATGCTAGATTAAAAGAGATGTTGATGATCAGGAAAGAAATCTTCATGTAGAACTTTGCTGACCATTGAAATTATCTTCGTCAATGTCAATTTCGATGGATTGTTCTGAAAACGATGCTTCTCCTTCTCGGTGGATTTGTTGAGGTTGTGCTTTTTGTTCTGCTTCTTTTTTTAATTAATAATTGTTGGATATGCATCAACGTCTGTGGCATACCACCAAAATCGACCATGACTTTGATAAACATTGAGCTATACTACCAGACATATTCATTTCTGATCGTAGTTTTTGAAAACTATTTGATTTAATATCTGGTTGAAATCGATCGATCATATAGCTTTGCAATTCAAGAGAAACTCTATGATCGTATCATTTCACCAGCGCATTCGGACAAAAAGCAGTTACATATAGGTATACGTTGAACATCTGCGCGTTCATTTAATTAGAGCCAAGCTCGTATCTTGTAGCCAGATGGCGATAAATAAAACGAAGGCGAATGTATTGGTAGTCGTTTTTCTGCTTGAGTATTCACTAGCAATTCATTTCTTCATCTTTTACCCTGTTTCAGTATTCCGTGACAGTTACAATTCGTGCTTAGAAAATGTTTCATCGAATGTAGAAAGAATTATTGAAATATATCCGTATTTTAGAAAGTTATTGCAGTTGACTTGTAGGTTTCAAGTCACATTTTGAAGCCTTCGGAGCAGGACTGTCCATCGTCACTTAGAATATGCCGTGACTAGCTGTAAAAAAAACTACCACGCTACCGCCACAGTAGTATTGAAAAACAATTTGATTTTAAAGACTGCGGTTGGTTAAAACTAGAACCGCTGCTGTTAATCAATCAGATTTGCTAAGTCTTAGTCTCAAATATATGAAAACTGGGATTATATAAATTCATGAATTTTCGAAATCTCTTCTTAAAATAATGTCGTAACTCCATGGACATCTCTGTTTTGTAGTTAGCCGACAAGGATACTCTTGAGGTTTTGTTGGTATCATAATATCTTATACATTATTGAGAAGTAATTTTATTTAAATATCAACTATTATCACAACAATGCACATATTTAATGGAAACAAAAAACCTTGACAATACAATGATCGTATTTTATTGCAAAGGCGCAGGAATAGTAATTGCCATTGTTTCTACGTCACATACTTGAAATTCACCCCATGGAGAAAGTTTACTTGAATTAAAAGCAATATATCGAAAAGAATGAAAACCAGTATTAAATTCAGTAGAATTGAAGACAATCTTATATTGCTGTATATTCGATGTCAAGTTTTGGTTTCTGATCGTGATTCCATTAAATGATCGATAAGCTATCCACCAGACACTATCGAATGATAAATTTAGATCAAGACTATTTTGTAATTCTTGTCCATGCGCGACAGTAATTGAAAACGACAGATTTGTTGGAATGTAGAGAAAGTCAATAGCAAAGAATTCACCTCGATGCACATCATTTCTTCCAGGTCGCCAACAAGTTTTCGGATCATTATCAACTGCATTCAAAGTCGTGTGAGATAAGAAAAACGAAACGTTCGTTCCTTTTGGTAGATTATTTCGTGAACCTCTTTCAAAATCTTTTGAAATACTAAATGGAATCCGTTCGATATCCATCGGAAGAATATTGGTAAAAAATATAAATTTATCTTTACCACCAGACGACTTAATGTAGTTCGGGAAACGACGATTTTGTCGACGGGAAAATTCCAAATGGCTTACATCTTTTGATTGATTATAACGAAGATTACGTTCGAGAATACGTATAGCTAAAATCGAACTTTGATATTGATAGTTGAAGAAACTTGATGTCGATGAAAAGGATACACCAGCATTACTTGCAGGCAAATGACGAATGTCCATATTGAATTGTGATGGAATATCATTGAGCCAAATAGAAAAAAATACATCGCTGAAATGCATCAAATCTATTGAAGCGAGTAATTTTATTATTCCTTTGTATTTATGATGTCTAAAACTTTTACTTACTACTGTTATTTTTCAAATGCATTTGTAAATATTGGAGATGGCGTTGAGCGTATTCGCGTAAGAAAATGCTTCCACAACCAATCCATGAAAAACCACTATGCAAATCGATTTCTCTGTCGAAATAGGTCCACATTAAATTTGTATAGAAAGTATATGGATCGGTAGCAGAATGTAACACATATGGATCAGCTCTAAAATCAGCTACGAGACTTTTCAAATAGGATGATGCATCCCAATCATCATCAACATAGAAACAAGCCATTGTTTTTGCTTCAACGCATGCACGATATTTGGCTTCATCTTTGAGATTCTCTTTTGAATTAATTATACGAACAGACTCTAATGAATGATTATAGTTTTGAAATAGAGATTTTTCAAGATTAATCTGTGGATTATTATTCCAAATGATAATTTCTTTGAACAGATTAGAATGAAGTAAATAATCTACAACGATTTTGGTACCGTCTGATCGTTTCCAATGAAGTACAATAGCAGTTAAATCATAGTTTTGTCGGAGTTCAACTTCACGATTTTCGGCCTGAATAAGTTCGAAATCGTTGAAACCAATGTTAATTTGATTACCATAATTATATCGAATATTTGTGCTCACAGATTCGGTTTCAATAAAAGGTGAAGTAAATTCAAATTTTGATAAATAAAGACGTATTTGTATTATAAATACTAAGAACATTGAGAAGGTCAATACAATAGTGTATTGGGTTCGCATCGTTGGTTGATACTTAAATATAGATGTGCATCTCATAGTACCCAACGTCAGAATAACTGCTTTTCCTGGATAATCAGATAGCAGTAAAGTATCTGAAGGCGATATGTCACAATAATTTTGATCAAGACTAAATTAATCTGAATAAGAAGAATATTACTTTGTTGGCCTATGACTTAAAAATTTCTTACTTATTCTTCAATTCTCCTCGTACAAATAGTGCAAAATTCAATATCAGTTCCGCAGCTTTCTATTACTACCCATTATATAGGTCGACGAAAACATAATTTTATATCGTTGTACTTGTATGCTAAGATGCAATAAACTATCTTAGAATATTTTAATCTGTATAGCCACATTTACTTCTTTTAGCCCTTTCAGTGCCTTTTTTTATTTCGTATTCATTGAGATCAAGATCTCAAGCATTCGAATATAGAGTTATACTATGCATGAAGAATCATTGAATATTATATTTTAGGTAATGAGGATGTTTGAGTGGAGGATTTAAGCTCGGTGAAATTTGTTGGCTTGCTATTGGTTGATTACGCACTAAAGGAACTANCATATGGAGCAGCGCTAAAATCAGCTACGAGACTTTTCAAATAGGATGATGCATCCCAATCATCATCCACATAGAAACAAGCCATTGTTTTTGCTTCAACGCATGCACGATATTTAGCTTGATCTTTGAGATTCTCTTTTGAATTAATTATACGAATAGACTCTAATGAATGATTATAGTTTTGAAATAGAGATTTTTCAAGATTAATTTGTGGATTATTATTCCAAATGATAATTTCTTTGAACAGATTAGAATGAAGTAAATAATCTACAACGATTTTGGTACTGTCTGATCGCTTCCAATGAAGTACAATTGCAGTTAAATCATACTTTTGTTGGAGTTCAACTTCACGATTTTTGGCCTGAATAAGTTCGAAATCACTGAAACCGATATTGATTTGGTCTCCATAATTATATCCTATATTTTTGTTCATAGATTCTTCGAGCATAGATTGCGACATTTGTTTGATATTTGGAAAATAAGGGCGTAATTGAACTAGAAATGGTAGTGATAATAAGCAGGACAATAATATTGTAGATATTCCTTGCATTTAGGAAGTGTAATTAGGAATAAATTCAGATACGATATTGATTGAAACACAGTAGTTTTATTTTTGAAATAAAGTAGATCACAATCTGAATAATATCACTTATTGATCTGCCATTCACTAATCATTTGGTTGTTTTTCAAATTTAATTCTAAAAAGTACTATGTTTAATTCTTACACATATAACAACGGTCTTCTAAGTGAACGTATGTTTTTTTCAATCAGAATTCGACGTTTGAAGAATGCTTGTAAAGTCGTAATATGAGAGAAATAAAAGAACTAAAACGTCGGAGCATACGTGACATTTTTAATGTAGCTAAGTTTTCGAATGAAGTTCGCTTTTGGCGGGGAAAATTTATATGTTACAGATATCAGTTGCTTCAATTATACGATCATCTTTATATCTGCGCAAAAATTGAATTCAGAAACCGAACGTTGATTAACATGCAAAAGTATCCTATATAAATCACTCTGCTTATAAGAACCTTCGATTTTCTCACTGTATTAATATAATTGAGAAAGAAACGTTGATACGATCATTTTAAAATGTTTATTAACCGTCTTAATAGTGCTGCTCGTTCCTTGCTTGTCTTTCACTAGACTAACAAAAAAACCTAATATATTAGAAATCCAGCTTGATGTAAACAATCGATAGAAAAACGTAAGTAAAATATTATCGGTTTGGTTCGACTCGCTCGAATTCGAATACATTTACGTTGCCTATTGCAGAATGAATAATTCCGATGAAAAGAATATGTCAAGCAGTGAATGAAAAGGCTACGATAGTAGAATCGACGTACACTATGTAAAAGATAAAAGTGATACTATCATACAAATATTGCACGATGAAGTTAATATTTGACCTTCACGAATTCGAGATTCGGCAGAAATGAGAAAGAATCAAACGAAAAACTATATATCGCAGAGACTGAGGGATTACAATAACCTTTGAAGAACTTGAAATATTTTTCGCTTTCACGCATTACCTGTCTATTCATCTAGTCAAAGAGAAATACGAGAAAATTTCCATCATCTGAATAAATATAATGATCTCTTAAGAGTAATATAGAAAGTAAATATATCTTTATATGTTAATCACTGTTATTCAATCAGAGTGGTTGGTTCAGTATCGAATGACAAAAGAACGCAATTTATTTTTGTTACATCACTATTGGGCCTGTTTCTTTAAAAATACTGTTGACTTTAATTGCGTTCATCCTCCTTGTTTTTTGTGTTCTGTTCGATGCTATAGACTCGTTATCGCCTCCAATATACCTTAAAAATCAGAAATAGTAAAAATTCGTTGTAATTTATCTGATCATCGTTAGTATTTTGCGTTCATTATAGCCTGTAGATCGATTCGAAATATTCAGAAGCTTTTGGAACAGAATTCAAAACGAATGGTTCATGAATTCGTATATTCAGTTGAAATATATTTAAATAAACGATACGATTATTATTATGTGTCTTTATTTAAAATACGGTGGTGCGATGAAAAATTCTTAAGAATTTTTTAAATAAACTTTAATTGCACAGATCTAATGGAATTTGCTGCTTATATAATCAAAAGACGACGTTTGTGAAAGGTAAATTGCAGGAGAAAATTTATATGAAAAAGACAGCCTCTCAAGAATATGTAATATATTACTTGGAAATTCGATATCATTACAGATGAAAATCAGAACAATAAAATTATAATATTTTAGTGACAATCGACCTCTCGACATTTATTTGCTTTAGAAGCAACCATAGTATCAAATGATTGCAACTGTTTATTGAGACAACAATTAAAAGCCTATCGAATTACATCTTAAACTAGTTTAACTGAACAAGGAGCCAAATCTTCAGGCAAGTTTATAAGTTTAGATAGATTGTAAATTGGCAACAACTGTTGATTACACCAATATATTTATCTGTTATATAATCTGATAAATTTACTCTCGTTAAACCGTTTTCTTTTAAAAAGCCGTATCGAAGCTCTGCTCAATACAATAGTAAATATTTTTTGATTGTGTCATAATAATCTATAATCAAAGGCTAATATTTGAACGCCAACGTGGTTCATGTATTGCGTGTAAAGGATCAGAATGAAATGTGACATGATGTTGTCGACAGTGCTGTCATAGATGATATCACAACCGGTACATTTACTTACCCGTGATACCATCAAACAAGGTAGTCACAGGCTATACGATAGTGTAGTTGATGTCGTATCTAAATTGTCTGATGATGTTCTTTCGTCATAACTAAGTTAATACAGCCTTGAAAATACTGTTCACGTGACACGACAACAAAATTATATACTCATCAGATGTTGTCTCCGTCTGATTTCCGAATTTTATTTTTTTTTATATGGAAATTTTGATATATATTTTAAAAAATCATAATTGTTTAAATATTCATACTAGGTACACACGATTTAGTACGTCTTATTGACATATCTTAGTTCTATCCAGATGCAAAAGCGATGTTCATATTTGGCAATATACTACAAGAAGCAAAGCATTTAAGGTAGATGTTCGATTCACCACATGCAATTATTGATGATGGTACCTGAAAGATAAAATAAAATGAAAATTCAGATTTTTCTTTACCTGAGTGGTTCATCATTAACATTAGCACTGTGATCAAGTTCCTGTTTGATTTCGACATGTGATGAAATATAATACGATTTCATGACCCTGTTTCAAAATTCGTTTGAATGCAACAAATCAGCTGCCGCAAAAATTTAATCATTACGCAAGTTAACATTTCTTTAAGAGAACTCCAAAAGAAAGCAATCAACGGCGCCAAGAATAGCGTATTTTAGTTAGAATGAAAGAGTCGAAAAAAGGTAAACTTTGAAAAATTCATGGCTTTAACTCAACCGATTGTATGAAAAAATAACTATTGTTGTGTCTCGATTTAAATTGAACAAATATATACATTGTATTTTTTGTAAGAGTTAATTTATTAAGTAACATTGCAAAGAAAGATCTCGGCTGTGGTTAGAAAAATATCAGAACTACTTAGCTACAATGTTCCATTTTAGAAAAGAGTCAACCAATCAATAGGACGACTGCTAACTGATCATTATAACTATACGTTGAGGGCTGAGAGTACCCGACTCAAGATGTTATCGCTAGTCTCAGGACTAAAACTAGAAAGTTATTCTATGTCATACTAATAAAAGATAAGCAGGAGAGAAGATGAGTCATAAATGACTCATTGATGACACATGTACGATAAATTCGAAGAGAGTAGTAACAGAAGAATATTGTTAAAGGGCAGAGATATCCCATTGAAATCATTGACTAACGTTGCACCTAGCACAACTATTTCGACAGTAAGCACAAAAAAATGTAGAATAAGGAAATAAAATTTCATTTTTTTGATACATTTACTGTTGAAAGTACCACGAATAGCAATTACTTTTTTTTATCAAGCCGAAACAACTAAGGAGCTTATTTAAGTTGAAGCACACATTAAGATAGGGCGACGATGCTAAATTTATTTCGAGAAAGATTATGTAATGCTTTGTAAGAATACCCTCAAATATTGTCAAATTTACCTCGATTTGAGAAATAAACAGGTAGGGCATTTTAAACTACTCTTCTAAGAATGAATACTTATTTTGCTGCATACGAGCCAAGTCGTTTTTCATTTTTATTATTAGAAGTAGCTAAAAGCATCGAGACCGGTTACATAAACGAATAAATAAATCTTTGATTAGAAAACATGACTATCAACATACAATTTTTTCATGAGCTATTTGTTTTATCAATACAATGTACCCATTTGCATCAATTTTTTTCTGTTATATTTTTCGATTGATGGCTTGGTTGTTTACTAATTACAATAGATTCGAAAGATTATTTTTGGAAAAACATTTCATTCACTATGTAGAAAGAAAAACTCATTCATTTAATTGACGACTGTTTTTTATCTTTTTATCATTGATAATTAGTATGATTAATGTTTTGCAATGAAGGGCGAAATTCCTGCATACTTGTTTTTTTAATCTAAATATCTGTATATTCAGCATGCGAAAGGCAATTAACGAAAAGCAACTACAATTTTGTATAATGGTGATGTATACAGCGAAAGTCTGCGACACGAAATCTCATGGATGGACAATTTTTCATTGTCACTTGATTGTAGCTCTCATTGCCGACGATGCATTTGAGGAGTTGCTAATGCGAGATGAGGTAATTGCTTATGCAATTGTAGTTGTTCTTGATGACGTGGCAGTGCCGGCGTGTGAAAATGTGCTCGTTGATGAGGTGCTTTGTTTTGATCAACAAACATCGGCGTGTGAAAATGTGCTCGTTGATGAGGTGCTTTGTTTTGATCAACAAACATCGGCGATGGTGGAGGGCGATGATGGGCAGAAGGTGGTGCTAAGAGCATACCATTCGTCGGTTCTTGATATTTCTTGTCAATAAATGCAAACATCTTTCGTTTGACATTATTAAAATGTCTTTTTGTTGAGAAACTCATACCATCGGGACCATCACGAGGACTACGATCAGCATGAGCCGAATGCTTTTTCTTGCGATCAACATTTTTGGCAAAGGCATCCATAGCAATTGAAGAAATATCAATTGTAACTAATACAATTGAGAGGGGTACGCTTGTTTATTGTATAAAATACTTGCAACTGCTTTTTGTTTTTATAGGATGCGTTGTCCCAATCGAACATGTGTATCGAGCCGTGACATATTTGATGTGCTTTTTGGTTTACTACCTACTATTACATTGAATCATACTTTCGCTCACATATGACAGTTTGCATTCTCCATTACAGAGAAAGTCATGAAGCAGAATAGAAGAAAACCAATTGCAATATTTTCCAATTAGAATCGCTTACGTCATTCCGAGTGACTTAAATATTCAATATGATTGCCGAGGTTAACATGGTGGAAGGTAAAACAAAGAGGCTAAAACTCTATTGCAGATGATTACAGACAAAAAATTATCTTGTCGTTTCGATTTCACAATAAACTGTATTGGCTCGTGATAGCTTAAGCAACCTACGTAAAACAAAAGACTCGAATGTGGACGCAATTACATAAAACGTCACGAGTGAATAAAAACAAATTTACTTTTTCGGCTAACGAAGAATTGCGTCTCTCAAAAGAAATGATTGCATTCTCTTTCTTGTTTTAATATTCTAGCGAAATATGATGTGATGATAGTTTTCTAATTTTGTCAGTACAAGTATAAGATCGCTGCAAATCTGCAGGACACTAGTTTTCTACTATCTACAAGATCACGTTGCATTTTATTTATGATAACAGCCATTTAGTTCACATAATAACTATAATACAATAAACAATAACAAAAAAAAATAATAATAAAAAATTCTTTTATCAAAAAGAAAGTAACGCTTGACATCAGTATCACTTCTCCATTAATCCTATTGTACTTATATCTGTGGATTTGTTTGTTTTGTCTTGTCGTTAATTTTCCGTGTCAATCTCATCATCTAAATGAACCAAAACAAAAACGTAAAAAATTCGTTTAAACGCCTAACATTCAATAAAGTTTTGTTATTTGAAAATTTTCCCGAGATAAACAAAGAGGTGCTCGAAATGTCAGTGAAAATCTTTTGTGCGTATCGCATCACAGGATATTGACTGTTGTTAATCAATACAATACCTTTATCATGATTGCTTGAATTTTTTTTCTTTTTATTACGTTTATTTCGTTTCTTCTTATTCGTTTTGGTTACAATGGGAGAAGTTGACAGTGATGCTTGATCCTGCCCCTTGATTTGTTCTGATCGTTTTTTATTCGTCATCTTTTTCAGTGATGTGAGTAAACGAAATTTATCTGGATTACGTTGCTTTTCAACACGAAATTGTGTGTAATCAAGAAAAGCTAATGTAAAACGACGACTTTGTATTGTAACAACATAATCGTCACCATATAAAAGTGAACGCGGTGTATCATCGGTTTCTGTGCTTGCACTAGCTTCTTCCATTTCAGCTAATGATGTCATTAGATTTTTAGCTGCACTACGAAGGTATTCCATATCACCTTGATCATCGATGGGCTCATCAAGAAATAAGTCCTCATTATCAAAATCCGATAGTATATCATGAAAATCATCTTCACTATCTATTGTTTCATCATCACTATTTACAGATAAATCCTTGTTTGTTCCTTCGACGATCGATTCAGTTTCAGTATTGGATAAAATTGATTCGTGCTTTGAAATCGTTGATGAACAAGGTTTCTCTTTAACTGGTAACGTTAGTTCTAGAAGTGATCGATATCGAAGTGTTCGTATTGAAGTTAATTAATACAAACCTGCTTTTTGATCGACCGGTGGAGGCGATAGAACAGGTGAAGATGGTTGACGTTTTATAGATGGCTTCATGTCTTCTATAAGAGATACTAGTTCGGTTTTATTGATTTGATTTAATGTAGAATCAGGCCGGGTCATAGCAACGTTTCGTTCAAATTCCATATTTCGTCTTTGTAAGTAATCTTTCAAATGCTTGTCGGAATATATATTAATATAAATTGGTGTCAACCGGATACGGCTATCAAATGTGCTATTGATTGATTGGGTGAGATCTAAAATTTAAAGCAACTATGATTCTTTACATCATATAGATTCAACTGAAAAAGCTAGAGGAAATTCATTGAATAGAATCGTTCTACCATATGTTGTATTATGAATTCGGTGATGCATTGACTAATCTACATAGATTTCAGAAGTGATCATTTTATTTTTTGCGATAAAAAGCTGCCGTGGTACTTTTTCATCGAAGTCGCTTAAATTGTTTTTTTTTATAGTCAAAGAAAAAATCAAAATTGTGCTTTCTTTCTATATGTTGATTCGTTTCGTTTGGTTGCTTTTTTGCATCAACAATCCCTCACTCATTTTTTCTTCCGCGTGAAGAAAGAAACGCATGTTCGCCATGTTGTTTGCCTTATTTGGAAAACAAAACAATTCTCTCTAGTATGGATTGTTTTGAATATCTTAATATAATTTGAATGTGTTACGACTGAAGTACTACTTCTAAATAAGGAAATCATCTCTGATTGAAGGTGATTTTTTTTCCATAAACTTACCATCATAAGAATAGAAATGCACAAAAGAACAATACAAATAAGTCTTTACATGAAAAACTCGTTTCCCGTTGAACATTTTGATAATATCATCCTCTGAAAACTCTTTATCATATTCGACTAATAATGTTTCTGGAAGATACAATTGAATACAATTAATCATTAGCCCATTGCATTCAGGATGACTTCGAACATTCAAAGAAATTCTAGAAAAATCTTTAAAAAGTCAAAAAGAAAAACAATTTGTTTTTAAAATCAAATATTATGACATTTTTTTTTACCAATATCTTCATTATATTCAACAATAGTTGTTTGTTTATCATTTTCATAATATTGAAAGTTCGCTGCCTTATACGGCATTGAAACAATATCAATATAGGAAAGAATATGGTTTGTGTCAATCGGTATGTTTGAAAAGCATACATGACGTTTGTCAATTATTGGTTGAAGACGACGTGGTGTAAAAGTAAACGATTGAAATTTTATTGGTCCATGCTGATTGACACGTTCCGCAACTGTGATACATGAAAGAATTATTTCATTTGATTAAATTAGTTTTCTTACTGTCTGAATTTTGATAAAATACTTGTGCAACGCCTAAATGTTGATAAATTTTATGTGTCTGAATGGGACCTCCATTGGATTTGACTTGATTACTAAAAATCACCTCGATGAAATGAGTTTGAATATCGTTTTGTGGATTCCAACATATCTGAACACCTTGGTCAGCTAGAATAAATAAATTAAATTTAGAAATTTTGCATAAAATACAATTGTCTATTCACCATTATCCAATAGAGAGCCTTAAGGGTTAATTCCTATGGAATTCTGATCATTTTTCTGCAAGTTTAGCTTATAGAATGATTGTGTGGATATTCTGAAAACTTCAATGAAGAAAAAAACAGCATGTTCTTCCATCGAAATATTAAATTAATCATCAATCAATGCTAAAGACGAGTTTTTTTCCGGATGTTCACTAGACTGCAGGATCATGAAAAACATGATATAACTTGTTATAGTGACAATCGTAAGATCACTATCGGCATACTGTTTTAATATTCTAGGCTAAGGAAATGTTCTCTTTCTTATTTCTACTTAAGATAATAATTATTTACTTGAGAATAGAGAAAAAAGTCGACTAGACTATTTCGATAAAACAGTACTCGAAGTAAATCTCTAATGAAACATACACTTAAAAGATACGTTTCTGTCTTATCTATAGGGTATTCCAAAAGCCCATCGCCATAAATATATTTACAACTCTTCAACAGTTATATAATTTAATGGATTGTGTATTGTGTGAATTTCAATTCAGAAAGAAAATATACTCGTGACGATAAACTCAACAATCTTTTAAAGTATAGTTTAATAAAAACCAACATACGGATCGAAGAACTTGTCTGTTGTTTTGGAAGAGTTTTCAAAGTAACAAGTACTCGACTATTATTTGTTTTCCATGATGAATCTCCGTTAATTTGCAGGTTGGTTACTGATCGCAAATTATTGACGGTAGCTGATAATGATGATGTATGATTATGAATTCCGGTTGAATTGACATTCAATGGTTGTGTTTTCAATGAATTATAACCTACTAAGTGTTTCTAAATAAATCGAATTTGAATTTGAAGAAAAAAATGAAAAAAGTATTTTTTTTACACACTTTAGATTGGCAATAAACTCGAAAGGCTTTAGTTAAAATATCTAAATCAAGATTGATTAATGATCCTAGTATAGTTTTATGGTGTTTCTCTGTTAGTCTGTGTGGATATGGGCAGTTCATTGAATGACGACATACATTTGTATAAAAATAATCGTAACATAAATGAAGATTTGAACATAAAATATCACCGTGTTGGCACATATCATCATTATTGCGACATATTTCAAACTACAGAAATAAAACACTAAACAAACAAAAGCCTCGATAAATAAATACGAACTGGCATAAAAAATTCGATGCGATTTTTGTCTCGACTGATTTTAAATATTTCCATATAATTTTTAATACTAGCAAGGACATATTTCGGATTTGAACATAGATGTTGTTCAAGACAATAATTACATAGAAATGGTACTTCGAATAGGCATGTTTGCTTTTCGTTACACAGTCTTAATATAGTATTTACGAGTTCTATATCCATTTTGTAACTTAGCATCAAAAGACAGGTGAAAAAGTTTTATGTTTTACCATTCCGTTCTGTTATATTCGACTCTTATAACTAGTTAAGTGAGTATATCTTATCAGCCAATAAGTTTTTGTCGTTGAAAAATGTCGCTATTGAACAATGTAGAGTTGGATTTTATTTTACTAGTAGCAAAATATCACACCAAAGAACAGATGACGAAAATAAACAAGTGAAATAATGAAATGTATTTTATATGACAATTTGTTTTTTTGAAGTTATCAAAAGAAAGATTTAATCTTTCCCATTAAGATAAGTTTAGAATAACGCATGGGGGAAACCCATTTGAAAATCGTACGACTGCAAGGGTATATCGAAAGATAAATTTTCATGTTTTGGGCGTGACTTGATGAAATACTTTTTCTACATTTTTTCAATGATAATCATGACACACAGTTTGTTTAAATTAGCCAATGCGCTATTCGATACGATAATGTACATATGCATTTTACTTGTACTCATCGTTAGAAAACCGGAGGGTCATATTAAATAAACCCACTTGAGGCTTTCCTGATTATTTTTGTGATTTCTGGCACGAGAAATATTATCTGTTAAAAATGCTATCTATCATAATTCTTGTTTTTTTCTATGTTAACCAATCTGCTCTGAAAAATTAATATTAAAAATGAACGCAATAACAACTTCTTATTCAGAGGCTATCAGTTCACTCGAAATAAAAAAAAGCAATATTGATGTTGTGAAGTAATTAAAGAAAATTTAATCATGAGAATGTGTAGAGTTCCGTTAAAGAAATATTTCATCAAAAGGATCTCTCGAGATTGCATACAACTCTAAAAGAAGCAGTCAACGAAAACTAGCGCGTCGAGAGAATCTACTCGTTATTCATGAATAATGCAATTAGATCTCGCTGAACTGTAATATACAATGAAACAAATAAAAGAGCGTAAAAATATTTAGCACGTGATTGCGTTTACGTCAGCATGTACGATGACATTTTATAGATCGAAGAGATGTGCGTGTTTGAATGTTATTGTCGATTCTCTTATTTGCAATTTCGGCTTTGTACGCAATGTAAACTCGAATCAGCAACTCATTCCACACTAATTTAGTTTTTTAATGCCGAAAGCTCAGTTTCCGACCTCTATTAAATTATTTAACAAAATACTACATTAAAAGCAAGAGTAATAACACAGAAAAGACATTGAGAATGAGAAATGTCTTTAAACTGATAGCTGAAAGACCAAACGAAGGTCTTGACATTCAGAGAATTCAATAATTCAAAGAAAAGAACTAAACAAATTCGTCATGTTTAGAATGAATCATCCGTTTTGAATGTGGCAAGTTGCCATGAAAACTCTACTAGCATATCTTTGATTGAGATTCATAATAAAATATGGCTCGCAGTCAGGAAATGTCGAAAATGAATTTAAAAGTTCGTTGATGATTTTACATAGCATCAAAAAATTGCCTCGATCCAATATTTTATTTTAGTTCTAAGCATTTTATTAGAAAAGAAGCAGCCATTATTAAACTCTTTGTTCATTGTAGCGCTTGTTTATTAAATATAAAATAGCAAAGTGAAAATCAACGAAATATATATTGTAAATCACATTTATTTTTGAAAGTTAACGCTGTAAGAACCAGTCGATGGATCCTGCTGAAGTTTGAAATTATTCGTGGATAGACCGAATGGTTTAAGTACCATATTTCCTAATTCTTTTAATTTACCTAAAAGACCAGAAAAAAAGTTTTCTTTTATTGGTAGATCAAAATCATTTGCATAACATACCTAACATTTCTTCTTTCATTTTTTCGTTACGTTCTTTTATTCGATCGGGCAAAATCTTAAGAAGAATAGAAGTGAAATTCTTCATTACCCAAAGAAAAAAAAATAAATCATACATAGACTTCTTTTCGTGCATGAGCATTAGTTGGTTCAAGTTCAAGAACCTTCTGATAGTCTTGTAAAGCTTCTTCTAATTTATCAATAGCTTTATAGGAGTCAGCACGACGCAAAATGGGCTTTACATAAGTTGGATCATATTTTATCGATGCTGTACAAGATTGAACAGCAGCTTCATATTTCTCCTAGAAATTAGTAAAACAAAATATGATGATTTTTATTTATTCTAATTAAAAAATATTTTTCCCATACCATTTTCATTAAACATGCTGCACGATTTGAGTAGACCACAGCACGGTCTCGAGTATTTTTCATTGGACATAGACATAATGCATTGCTGTATTTTTCTAATGCTTGATCATATTCACCACGACCGAATAGATTATTACCTTCATCTTTCGATGTTTTAGATTCTTGGTAACGTGTCTAGTATGAAAAGAATCATCTATTATACATAGATCAATTCCTTCTAGAAGATGTTCAAAGCAATTTTACATTAAATTTCCGTCTAATTTAATTCTAAATCATCTCGAATATTTTTAAAACTCAATAATCAACACGGTTAAAATAACTAAATGAAATTACTTCTTTTTCTTCATCTGTTAAAAGTGCATCACGCTCAATGAGGAGGTCTTCATCAATAAAATATGGATCTTCTGAAAGAAAAATATTCAATAAAGCCCGATGAACATTGAGAAACAAGAAAAATATTCTAACCTGGTGATTTCTTTGTTACTGTTTCGTTTGTGGATAAATCTGCATTGAGACGTTCATGCAGGAGTTTTGCTTCAGTATTCGTTTGTGTGGAAGGCGATTGATTTTGTTGAAATTCAGTATCGTGTGCATCGAAAAATTCATTAGTATCTACATCCTCGTTATCATCCTCACTAGAATCAGTCCAGTGATGCGGTTCACGCATGCCTTGAGTGGTTTGCCATTGTTCGGGATCGTCGTCTTCTTTCTTTATGTTTGCAGTCGCCATCTAGAGTAGTGAAATAAAGTATGTTATATAAAACCTTTTCACTTCTGTTCTTCATTTTTATTAAATCTATATAACATGAGAGACCTCAGTAAGCAAAAGAATAGTTGAGAACAAAAACAGGACATATTACTCGTTTAGGTTATTTTTTTTTTCTTTTATAAATTAAATCACGCGCGAAAATTCATAGATACACATGAACAACAAACAAGAAAAACTAGTTCACTCTTTATGATGTTGGTAAATTAGCCGGTGAACATTTGAATGCAAAATCAGCTGGAAATAATTCTGACGCTTTTCCTAACATGATTTTATATATAAGTCTGATTGTACTTTCCATAACACCAGCAGCAACTTGAATATCTAAAGAAAAATATCACATTTTGTATGGTTATATTCTATGTATTAAAATCATCTGCTTACCTTTCATTGGTTTTTTCTCGCCAGCAGCAGCACAGGCCATATAAATTGATGCGCCTGCAATTGAATCTGGCGCACGACTTTGTATATCGCAAAGTTCTTTGGCACGTTCAGCAATAAAAACAGCTGTTTTTTGTATAAGATTCTCTTGGCGAAGGTCAAGTTGATTACAAAAACGAGGCTGTTTTGAAAATAGGAATTATTGGAAAAGAAGCAATTCAAAATAAAAAACATACCACCAAGTTTTTGATATCAATTGATTCAGGTCGATTGGAATTCGGTAAACTATTAACAATTTGCTTAAAACATCGGCCGATGTCTTTCTTCGATGCACTGGTGGAAATAGCACAAATTTCTGAAGAAAAATGGAAATTCTTAGAAAACCGCCAAGGATGTTCGTGCATATTTTTGCTCTACCTTTAATTGTACGTTGTGCACCTTCTTGTCGGCAAGCTATATAAATGCATGTTGCAACAATAGCATCTTGTGAACGACCTCGAACACATTTATTTTCATAGCATTGTTTAAAAAGTGAAAATGCTCGATTAATGATGCGACTCGATAAGTTAATACGTCCAGCCATTTGACGGATGGCATCATAACCACTCCGTAAAGCTTTGTCGGCAGTCGACATCTTAATATTGAATTAAACAAAAGCAATACAGTATATGTATTCTTCATTGAATAGATACCTGACGTGGCCCATTGTTATACTTTTGTTTGCCAAACTCATCGAGTGCTCCTGCCCCTGTTCCTAATGACATAACAGTTTCAAGAGTATCGCCATCGAACAGTGGATTTTCTGCAGCTCCGACACGACTCATATCTTTCGAATCCTTATCATTTGAAAATGTACGCCATTCAGAACCAACATCCACCATTCTAAAACGACAACATCATAATATGATTACAAGGGCAATCAGTGAATAGGTATATCTTAATCTTTGTGTACAATTCTATGAATAGAAAATTCGATTTTAGGAAATATCTGCGCTAAAAACGTTTTTAAATCCGTACAGAAGTTAGATTGAATGTTTACTGAATATTAGTAAAGATGTTGAACAGTTCATAAGAAAAACTGATGATCGTAATTTGTATCCAAATAATTCAGATCTTAGTGAAATTAAACTATCGTACTGGATCGGTTATCCTGATAGCAACTTTTAGTCATACAACCATAAGTTCTGTCTATAAGCTACATAAAATAACTTCATAAAAAAGACAGTCAATATATTTCGAAATCTCTAGCGATGTATTGTTATTAAGCTAAAAATGTTATGCATGCGTCATTGGAAGTAAAATTCCTCGGAAAAAATCAATAGTCTAAAGAGGACGTACATCACATGAGCATGAAGGACACAACTGTTGTTAAACATAAAACCTATGATTCACACACACACTTATTTTATTTCCGTTCTTGAACAAAGCTCGCGCTTTGGTTCAAACATCGTTTTTGTTTGGACAAACTGCTCGCTATTGTGTATTTAGCAAGTGTGCTAATACGACAGGGTGAGAATTAGAGCCCATCGAGTCTGAAAATTTTACTGATCGGATGCCAATTGCCAGAAAAGTTTGATCGCTAGAGTAATATTTTATCAGTTTTTTTAATTTTCGTTCGGTATATTCAAATAACCTCAAGTTTATTTATAAAAAAAAGTAGAAGATTTTGTTGCTCGATTAGAAAAATTCATTGGACGCTTTAAGAATACCTTTAAATTCTGGACCTCGGAAAATGTGATCCGGCTGGTATGGGCCCAAAAATGATTGAACCCGCTGAACTCTAGCGAAGATATTAAACGTATATTTGACTTAGTGATAGTTTCAATCAACATTAATTTTAAGGTCTCAATATCTAACAAATCTGTCATACCGATCACCAACCACCAAACCACATTCTGGGCACACCATATCACCCGCACGGTAATCTTCAACCAGTGTTGCGTCCGGATGGAACCGACATTCTAATTGTTTAACGTATCTAATCAAAAGTAAAAGAAGAAAATAAGTAATCAATGGAAATTCTTGCTTCTTCGTTGCTTGAATCCCTACCGTGACATATTTGACTATTACTACTTGTATTAAGTATATTCTCCGAATTAAATATATCTAGAATATAAAAAGATAATTAAACAAGAGAAAGAAGTTTTCCATCATGTCAATCTTTATATTTTTTTCATCATCATCCAATAGAGTTATTCATGCTTTTTTCTTGCAAAATGTACAAAAAAAACCAACAAACAACCAAAATACTGCCTTTTCTCTTCTAACAATTTTAAACACGATTTGAAATGATCAAAGAAAAAGAATGACAAAGACGGATAATATGCATATATGTATATGTATATATATATAGTTTTTAGTGACAATAGATAAGCGCAAAAGAACATAATAATCAACAAAAACAAGAGGAAAAAAAAGATAATGAAATAAGGAATGAATAAAATCAAACCAACATACATATTTCATAAATAGACATACCTTAGCCGGCTAGTCTACACACGAAAGAAGAAGGAAAAAAAAACAAATAGGACTTATCACACAATATATGTGCAGTTAGAACACGAGTCTTTTCTTTTTTTATTCAGATTATATCACAAAATTCACCACCAGGATTTCTTTTTTCTTTGCTTTCCTAGAGATAAGGTGCTAATCCAAATTCTTATCTTGGTATTTTTGTTTTCTAAGAGAATATATTTCGGTTATTATTGTGATTATTATTATTGTTGGTATTATTATTATTATTATTGTTTCGATTTTGATAATAATCTCGACGATTATTATTTGGTGGGCCTCGTCGAAAATTATGCTCCCTACTGTTCTCACGAGAAGATGAAATTTGATGTTCATGATTATTATTATTATTATTATTATTATTATTATGATTATTATTATGATTATTAATAATATTATTATTTGAAAGGTTCGGTCGTGTTTGTTGTTGACCAATAGCAGAAACAAAACGAACAGATGGCTGTTTTGAATTTACTGCTTGTTGTTGAATCGAATTAGCTATTGAATTCGACATATTCGGTGGTGGCGTGGTAAACGTAGTCGATTGTGTTTGAAAAATATTAGGATCTAAATGAGAATATAAATATAAGGATTGTCTAGGATTGATTAAAGGTGACTTACTAGCTGTTGGTGGTGGCGGTATACCAAGTGTGAGAGCATTCGCTATAAGTTGAGATAATGGAAATGGTGTTGGAGGTGGCGGTAAGTTGAAATTTAATGAAAGATTTGGCAACATATTTACCATTGAATTCGGTGGTGGACCTAGAAAAAAATTTGATATAGATCGCTCGGATAAATTAGTCTGATTCAGATAGAGAGTAAACTGAAATGTAACTTTTCGGCAGTGCCGTTGAAAAATCATTTTAGTCCATGATAGAACTTTATCGCTATATACTATATTGATATTTTTCCATTTCTCTTTACGAACGTCTAGATATATATGCAATATCACTTGGGTACAAATATGTTCACAGTCTCAGCAACTGCTCGTTCCGACTCAAGATATTAAAACTCAATCTTTACTTTCTAATGTACGCTTACCATTAGTTGTCTCGTTGTTAGCTGTTCGTGTAGCATTAAGTAGTGCTGAAAGCAAAGTCGGTGGTGGAGGAAGATTAGGTGTTGATGCAGCAGTTGTATTTGTTATTGTCGATGTTGCTGTTGCTAATGTGGTGGGCAAATTCAGCAAAGTATTTGACGCTATGGTCGTTGAAAGATTATTTGCTGTAGCTGATGTTAAATTGCCTTTTGCTTGCGCAAGAATTTGTGCAACTTCAGGCGATACATCTCCAAATGAAAATGACGAAAGACTCGGTGTGACTGTGTTGTTGTTGTTGTTGTTGGGTGTTGTTGTTGTAGTTGTTGTTGTTGTTGTTGCTGCTGTTGTTGTTGATGTTGCCATTGAATTATTTATTGAAATTATAGGTATATTGGTTGCTGCTGTTGCTGCTGTTGTTGTTGTCGTATTATTGCTGTTTACTGATGTTACTGTACTCGATAGAGACGATGAAGCATCCTATGTGCATACATATATATATAGTTATGTAGATATATTTATATTTATGAATTTATTTTTCAAAACAAAAAACAAAATCAATATTTGAATATTTAATAAATACGATATTTCATTCTTATTGATTTTTATTCTTACATCTTCAAGTGGGATCAATTTTGGTTCAGTTCGTTCAGTATGGCTTTGTCCAATAAGATCACCATCGGGTTCCCCTGGACTATCAGGTAAAAATGAACGTATAAAAAGCGCCTGTAACACAGTTTTTTCACGTTCTTCTTGAACAAATCGTTCCTGTGAAATGACTGGTGGAATTTGTATTGTATCAGGTAGTAAAATTTTTATGAATGCCGGCAATGGCGTTAAAATTTGTTTATCATCATTATCCATCGCATTCATGTCTTGTATACCTCGTCGTTTACGTAAGTCTCGTTCCATGACTTTTTCAAGTTGTGCTATAGATATATTAGCTGCACATGTACGTGCATATACATGCATAGCGGATAGTTCGGAATCATCTACTTCAAAAAATGATGTGTGCACAAGTGTTTGACTTTTTTCGTCAGCCCAAATCACTTTCTTTTTGTTTACTTTTTTTACGCCTGGTTCACTTAAATTACTTTTTATAACTGTATCTAAAATACGCAGAAAATGTTTTAAATTAAATATAGGAATGAAAAATTAGTGAGTTGTTTTTTACTTGTTTCATCTGGTTTTGGACTGATTACTGGTGGATTCTCGGGTATGTTGTTGGACGAATCATCATCGATAGGCATAGGTGGTGAAGGCTGAAATGTATTCAAAAATAAAAAATTTAATTGGATTTAATCATAGCTGTTTGAATCAGAAAAAGGAATCATAAGGTTACTGTTAACTAATTTGTGGCATTTTATTCAGCATAGACGGGATAGGTATTGCAGGACAATCGTGTGAATTTCCTTAGTGGAAATCTGCATTGGCTTCTATGTATTTCAATATGACTGTGGTTACAAGATCTGATGTCTAGTTTTCTAACCGGAAACGTTTTAATCATATCTATTGATAATGAATCGAACGCAAGAAACCTTGATCCTAAAAAGTGGTCAGTGAAACGTGGTCAACCTTGATGCAAAGGATTTCGAAGATCAACGTACATTTTTTCATTCAATCGTGAAAATATCCGCAGTAGTAGAAGAAAAATAAATTATTATAGCATTTCTCTTTCGGAATCATAGTCTGGTCTCGACTACAAATACAAAGTTTATATCAGACACTTGCCATTTGTTTGATTTATGAGCACAGTTTTGGATATGTCTAACATGGGATTTGTGATAAAAATCAACCTATAATTTTGGCTCTTAACCGTGAACTTTTCACTAATGACTTGTCAGCACTCTAATCAAGGACTGTACGATTACAATCATTGGTGAAGCAAAGGCCACATCAGATAATCTTTTCCATTGAAGATATTTTTAAAATCTTATTTTTCAATACTGTAATTGATATCAATGTATCAACTTAGAAAAAAAAGTTCATAGACACTTTTTTTCTGTAACGCCCAAGAACAAAACACAAACCCGGCGCATTAAATCCAATTAGCCTCGGGTTTATCAAACTCTATCGCGCCTAAAAATATCCAACGGAAAATTCAAATATACGTAGGTATTTGTTATACGATCAAGAGACTTTGCGCGTCTACTGCTCTCAGCCTTGCCCTCTGTCATTCAATTCTCTTTTCTTTTCACATGAACATATACTGAAAAATTCTCACCTTTGAGTTTCCGATATTATTTATTCGCATATCAGTATCAGCTAGAGTACTCTGTAATTCATTCGATTTTAATCGTTTTCGTTCTATATATTGACTTAAAGAAAATTTTCTTTTTCCTTGTTGCGCATTAAGTTCATCACTCGTTTGTCGATTCATTGACGCATTGATTTTTGTTGGTTGAACTGCCGTAGATGTAGGAGGTGGTGAACTTTCATTCGTTTCCGATGGTGGCGATGGTGCACTTGTATTCGACCTGAAATAAACAGAAAATTAAAATCAATAAAATGCGCACAAGAGAAAAATCAACAACAACAACAGAGGTAACAGAAAAAAAAGTAAAACGACACGCAGAACGATCGATCGACAAAATCCGTCTCTGTAGAATGATGTATGCAGCACCATGATTATCAGCATATAGCACATAATATATTGATCATTTTGTTTTAATTCATTTTATTTCGTCATTTAATATATATATATATATAAATTACATCATGAAAAAAGAAACCATCCATCTGACAGCAAGATATACCTACGATGTTTTTTCTTTCTTGGTTATTAGAAAAACTAATCTATGTATCTTGGTATTGATCCCTGCAAATTAGAAGTTATAAGTACACCATTAAAAACAAATAAATCAAAAAAAAACAACAACACAGTATTACAAATTGATTTAAAAAGCAATGACAGTGTAAAAATAAAAACAATTTTTCGCGAAAAAATAAAAATCAACACGGACTTTGTCGATCGATAAAATTTGAATTTAACCTAAAACAAAGAGCTGAATAACCTACCTTCCTATTTTAGGTATACGAAATGTTGGCGTAGTTCGATTCACTAAATTAGTTTTATTCAAACCATCACTATCGTCAATTTCAATTGATGATTTCATTTTTTTCGTATCTACTTGTGGTTGAGTTACAAGACGACGATGTGTCGGTTTTCTATTTGTTGTAGGTCCTATATTCTCTTCTGTTTTCCGTTTGATATTATCCGTATTATTACTATTATTATTTGTATTTGTTCCTGATACGGCTGTCAATGTTGCGGTTGTTGCCATTTTGCTATCATTGAACGGGAATGTATTATTATTTGATGAGAGCAATGTTCGTTCGGTTTTATTCAATCTTTGAGATGTCAATTGATGTTTATCGATGGAAGTCGACAATCGAGAAATAGACGAAGATTCTATTGTTAGACAAAACAAATCATCGATAAGAAATTCAAATATTTTTATTTCTATATATATATATATATATGTGTATACATACGAGATGATGCGGGTTGGTCAATATCAGGATGAGTATCTATCGTTTGAAACAATCCTTTGGTTGTACAAAGTTCGTATAAATGACGAGCACTTTCACGAATATCTACAAGAAATGAAATAGTGTTAAGATATGATTGAATAGATAGAATAATGGTCTAGCCGAGATCAATTAAGAAAAGAGCGCCAAATATCTCAAGTCCAATGTCGTCGAAATTCAACAGCTGTTTTCTTCCGATAACAAAAACAGCATATGTCGTGCAGAGAATTTGCACACATGTAGCATGTTTTCACTCAAAAACGTACTGTATCAAAGCTTATGTTCTGTACGATTGATAGTTTTGAATATGCCGTTATCATTCATACATATGAATCGTCTTCAGAAAACTTAATATCCTCAACCAATTGACATAGTATTGCGACTTGACATCTATTTCATGAATCACACAAATCATTTCCCGAAGAAGAACACATCAACGAAAGAGTTCATCGATTGGAAAACTTTCCATTCGATAATCTCCATTGTGAGTAGACAGAAACACATGACGAATCAAAGTACGCTATTTTACGTCTTGCAATGAAAAACTTCGATCACTTTCGATTTTGTTGTCGCATGGTACGATACTTTTGAAGCCACATAGTCGAATTAAGAAAAGAAAAGCCTTTTTCGATTTATTCTCTCTCTAAATCGCGATCAATAGTATACGTGGAAAACAAATTCGATCATTTGTTTGAATTATGATATTTTTCTTTCGATATTTATACCAAAAACACTGACCCTTTTCTTTCCCTGACTCAGCCGATGTGAGTTCGGCTATTTTGAGCTGTAGCTCGTCGATATCATTCTGTGAAACATTATCGATATTGAATGGCAAATTGCCTATGATATTTAACGTATCGAGTAGAAATGCATGATTATGATCAACGCTAAAATGTGAAAGCCATTTGATCAAAATTTGAAGGCCATCACATTTTAAAAACCTAGAAATATGAAATATTGGATATATATGATTGTTTATTTTGTATTCTCTATTTTATTCAAATAGAAAAGAAAATTAATTTTTTTTTTAAATTTTACATACGTTTTTAATACATCTTCAGATTTTGTGTGATTTAGAATTTGTAAATATATTGCTTTATTCACTAGTTTTTCAGTTAATTTCATCAGTCTAAAAATTTCAGTTTACATTTTTTTTTCAACATCAGATAATAATCAATGAAAAACAACAAAAGGACAATAACGTAGAATGAATACAACATACGTAATAAATTGTCGTACAACTCGATCGTTTTTCAATCCACCATTACTCTCTAATAAATAGACGATTGTGTTGAGTAAAACACTTGGATCAACAGGAGCCTAAGATCCATTAATAAAAAAGAAATTGTTCACGCATCAAAGTTTTTCTTTTTTTTCGCTCTATTACCATTTATCTGACGTATTGACTAGTAGATATAAAACAATCTAGAAATAGGCAAGGTTATTTTTACTTGATGTAGGTAGAACTACGCACACAGAGTAAAGTATTCACCAAGCATTGAGAAAAAAAAATAACGCGCATAGAAATAACAACTATACGTTACTTACTCTCCTACTTGTTCCGTCGACGAAGAATGATGAGAAACGAAAGAAGAAAAAAAAATGGGGTAGTTTTGTTGCATCCGCTCGCTTAACCGGACGAGTAGGCAAGAAGAAAAATCGACTCTCCTCCTTTTTTCTTATTATTGTGTCTTACTGCAGAGTATATGTGCTCGCCTACGCAACGCATAGAGAAAGATTGTCGTATTATTTTCTCTTGTATTTCATCATACACGAGAAGAAAAAGAAAGATTCGGCGTTTGACATTATCTTTTTTTCTACCATATTCGACCATAATAAACTCCTTGTTGGTCGCCAAACACGCGTTAAATATAGAAAATTTTGACATGAATTCTATTGTGAAGTACTGAGTAATAATATTGTCTTTATAAAGCATTATTTATTGGAAGCATCTACATGACAAGAGTTTTTACTTGATAACAGAAGGTCACTGTAGACTATTCTAAATCAATAACGACATTTCGATACGAAGAAGAGCAGCTATACACGGATCAAACTATATATATATATGTAAGAGATCATATATTTCGTTATATATAATCACTAAAAATATTGACTTCATCATTTGAAAGTCATTATAAGAAAGAAACATGATTCTTTTTTGTTATTAAGAAAAAAAAATCAAATACACAAAAAGAAACAGAATTGGATAAAACAATTTACAAACTGATCATTGTTCGCCAAGTCATTCAATCATATCTTTTTCGATTACCTAAAAACATATAAATGTTTCTTTATCATACAACATTTTGAATAAACCATTTATTGACAAGTCGCCATATATACATAATAGATTTCTTTTTTTTTAAATAAATATTGTATCTTTATATATATATATATATGTAAACCAAATAAGATCTCCAACAATCATTTAATTATCTTGTATTTGAATAGAAACGATATATATATGTGTCTGTTAATGACACATACAATCATTTCTGTACCAATGAATCGATTAATGTAAATCGAGCAAGAAAAACAAATGGCACAGCGTCCATAAGAGTTATATCATTCTTGATTAATTCTATTATCATTATGTTGGTTGCCATCGATTTTAGTTTTCCTTTTACTTCGTCCGATGGTGCATTTGAAATGTTGTTTTTCTGCTTTTTTTATTCTAAGTAAATAGCCTCCGAATACTCATTCCGATTATATACACACACGAGAGAGCTGATGAGGAGGAAAAACAGTGTTTCGATAGGGGATTATGATAAATCTTAACTATGAATTAATAGTGAAACATCGGAATGATATTGCTCGTATTATACTAAAGATGAAAACAAAGAGCTCGTTGACGTCGTGTCTCGCCTATGAAAGCTTGCATAGATAAGAAGTGATTGACATATTCAATAACGTCGATATGCTTTATTCAAATAGACAGAACTTTATCATGGAATTATGATTCGATAAACGCTGAAAGAATAGCTATAAGAATATTTAAGAAATGAAAAAAAAAATGTCAGTCAATCAAGAGCGCTCTCTAAATATCAAACATAGTTAAATACATAAAAACTAAATATTCTACCATTGAATTTTGGGGGAAAAAAGAATGTAAATCTACTATTTAAAGATGACATTCATTTCAACAAATTTCTTGGAAAGTATTCTTCATTTTTCTATGTAAATTTTCCTAAAAAGAAATAAAAAGTTCTAATAATTGAATCGGCAGATATTGCAAAGTCAAATTATTTTGACTGTTTTCAATAGTAGTTTTTCGTCCAAGCATCGGCATTAACTGCCATTTGAACTTCATCTAGAATAAATATCAAAATGCAGATTATGAATAAATGGCAAGACCTATTATCTACATTGCATATAAGCCTTGGAGGCGATCGAAAGGGCGTGGCTATATTTTCGACAAAACGCAACTAATATCTCATAGTTTATTAATAATGGATATCACTCTTCTCCGTTAAAATCCTTTTCTTGTGCTCAATAATATAATTGGAAAAACTCAGTCCCGCGTTCTTTTCCCGGAGTATTACCGTCAAGAAGTAATGTGCCTGCAAATTTTCCCGGATTCTATACAAACTGTTAACATTTCAAACGATAAGTGCGTTCCAATACTTTCTACAAAAACTAAATCCTAAATCCTAGTTGACAGAGAAAAAATATTGAATTCTTCTAGATTAATACAGTTCTAAAATTTATGAAAAGGAAGTATCTAGTGATTTTTATGGAACGCATTTTTTTTATAATAATAAATTCGAAACTTTTTCTTCAACCTCACCAAACGTTGACCACGTGCTAATTATATTTTCTCATCTAAAGCACCCAGTGAATAATAGAAATTGTTACAAATCTAAATTCTACATATAAACCCAAACTAAAAAAGTTGACTTCAGAGAGTACAGCTAAAAAGGAAATTTCTCAAAATATTTAGACAATTCATACAGAGTGCTATCGTTGATTAACTTTCAATAAACAAGCTTTATCTTATACCACTAAACTTCAATCTTACTTAAAGAAATTTCACAATTTTAGATATTTGGGTGAATCAATTTTCCATTCGAAACTTTATTGGATACGTATGCCTGTTAGTTGATTTTCTTTTCAAGGACATTTCTTTCCAAACGGATTGTCGATATAAATAATCTTCTAATTATTTGACGAATATGAATGAGTAAGAACATGTTTCTGTTATTTATTATCTAAAAAAAGAAATCAAGTGTGTTTATCAGTATCGAAAACCAATTCAATATTTGGTGAGATGCGCGATCTATTTTTCTTATTATTATCTGCACCATTTTGTTTCGATGTTCTAATTGTTTATCTTTGTGAAGGATGAGAATAATCTAAGAAAAAAAAAATTTTTTCCAAATGAAATTTTTTCTCGGCAAAATAAAAAGATTTATTCTCTAATAAGCTGTTTTTCTATGTTAGTTAATTACTAGAAAAGTTTTCACAATGCATAAGTATGTTACATGTTTAGATGAGTCACCGAGGTGTTTGGCCAATCAGATGATTTCTGATATGTTGATTATTATATTATTCTGATTCTTTCTTTTCTTGTCAAAAGAGGACGTTATACATATTTTCTTTCTTTCTGATTTATTGTTCTTGAGAAAAGTTAAACTTCATTTTTTAAATGTTTTTTCAATAGAAGTAATTTATGTTGATTCTCTTTTCTATTTTTACTTTTATGTATTCCCTTATTTTTTATTTGTTTGCTTCCATTCTTGAGTAGTTTAGTGTGTCGATCGATTGATGAGAAAAATGATCGTTTCTTTCCTTCTTCGGCGCATTCTTTACTCGTCAACTATTCAATTGGTTCGCCGGGTCTAGGTAGTGTTAATTAGCATATGTCGTCGATTTGTTATCGTTTTCTTTACGTTTCTTGATTTCATCCGCATCGTGATTGCTGACGCTTTACTAATATGTATATTTGTTAAGACATGATTCTTTTCTCCACTCGAATACTGTTACTATGATGAATATGTAAATACTTTTCAGCGACTTCTTTTCCTTTTATTTTTCTTTACTTTTCATTTCTTTTTAAGAAGAAATTATTTGCTTGAAATTCTTTGTTTTTTCTATTTGCGATTGATCTCACCTTTATTACATGCTTAATATAGTTTTTTTCTTTGTCTTCTCATCATCTCCTGCATTATATTAACTGATTAGTACTTCCATTTCCGAGCACGAATACATTCTGGCGTATGTCATTCGACAATAACAACAGTGACGACTAAGGATGACGATGAGAAGTGTGGAGTAAAAAGAAACACTACCATTCTTGAGTTTTGTCAACAACAATATTCTAACATACAATTAATCTCATTATCTTTAGCATCGTCAATTATTTTTTTTATCTTACGTTCTTCTTTTTTTGGTTCGCTATTACACACATTCACACCTGTATTGCATCTTAAATATCTGCCGATGGGAATGAAGCATTGGCTCTCAGGTCAATAACAAGAGTGTTCATTTTTAATCATAATAGCGATTTGTGTGCTCTGACGTGAATATGAGTATGTATGCGAGCGTGTGCATATATGTATGTAAGTAAGAACGAGCGAAGGATGGGATGAAAGTGACACTTGAGAAGTTCGACTAGCTTGTGAGCTGACTGTCTTGATTAAATCAAAATAAAGCAGCCGACATATACACATTCGTATATTTATATAGACATAGAGAATAATAGACTAAGAGACGATGAAGAAGAAGAGAAAAACAAAATAGATTCGAACATCACGTCTATAAACGATGCCAATCGGTCGTATTCTTTTTTGAGAGAACAAACAATAACCACCATCACTACCAACAGAAAAGAATAGTAATTGAACAAGCAACTCAATCCGGTTAACATTTCATCTTTTACATATATATTTATACATTCGCATCATCTCCTTTTGCAGGCACGCATGATTCCATTTACTTTTTAACAGCAATAGACCTGATACATAAGATTGAGAGAAAGCGTTCGCGTGCGCTACTAGAGGAAGATTTGCATCAATACATTGTTTTACTTGTTTTCATCTCTATTGTTAGTCGTTATTGAAGCGTTGTATTGCACTCTCGTTCACTTTCTATTACTATTACTGTTATAATCTATCTTAGCTCTTTTCCGTTTTCTGTTATTCTTCTTCACTTCATTTATGTCTTTGATGAACAACAGAATAATCAAGTAAAAAAAAGAAGAAAGCAGGAAACGAGTGAAAAAAAAGAAAGCTTTTTCTGCCTCTAGACAATATTTGCACGTCATCTACCTAGTTTATTCTCAAGTGAATATACACCTTAACATAATCAGTTATTTTGCGATGAATACGAGTAACTTCTATATATATATATATATAGCAATTCCTTATTCCGATCGCATATGAATTGTCGTTAAAAACAGCAGGCGAATATATATATTTTTTTTCCTCATTTTTTCTCTGATCGATCAAAAACCACCTACTCCTAATCAGATAATACTTGACGTAATTAAATTGTGCTTGTCCTTTGATAAAGACCATATGTCAATCTCCAATTTCTTGTCAGTAGTCCTTTATCCTAAATGCTAATCGTTCTTCACTGCCGGCACACATATATACAATTATTTTAGAATAAGCATGTGTTGTTCGTATCTCTAACTCGTATTGTCCTACGGGTATATATATTTATGTGCATCACGAACGACAACTTTTGATCCTTTTTTTCCTTTTTCTTTTTTTTCTCATTCTCATTCTTATGTTGACTGATGGTATTAGTAGTCGTGGCCTTTGTGTGTTTCTAGCGATAGCGATTAATTAGGTATCTTTTGTCTATCTAGATCGTGTGTGTAAATTGGACACTTGTAGTCGGCTAGTGCGAGAGAGGGAGAGTAACACACATTCGCTTTACACGCTGTAGAGGACGACTAGTATGTTTTTCCTTTCCTGTATATACATGTATATATATATATATATACATTTATTATAGATAGATATATATATGTAACCTTATCATGCGTCGGCAGCAGTCATACTGCCGACAATACTCGGGCACACCAGGTCACGACAACGACGACGATTATTTTCTTCCCTTCTCTTCATCGCGTTGTCGATTCTCTTTTTTCTGATGCGACGCGCACTACTGCTTTTCTATCGTCGACTAATAGAAAATGATTAGAGCATGTTCGTTGTTCATCCACCCTGTTGTGCTATTCTAAGATAACATATTTGCAATATTTTATCTCGATATGTCATTATTAAGCTTTTTCTCGTGTTATTATTATTTTTGTATCCTCTTCGCTCTCTCATGCACGTGTTACTGCAGTAACAATAATCAATCCATCAAGTGCTTTGAGTTACTCTATAGGAGGAATTGATAGATTTGCATGTTCGTTGTTTATTCCTATGCAAAGCATTGGATACACACATCGTGGCAATATGTTGTTTATTATACTACTTTCTTCGATTAATATAGTCAAACAAAAAGAAAAAAAATTTTCAATGACAAAATCGACATTTTTTTCTTCTACTTCTACTTCATTCAGATCCTTCAATTTTGATTTTAGTTTATGTTGTTTTTAATGTTGACATTATTATTTTCTTCTGTGTATTATTACGATTATTTTTCTTTTTCTTTTTCTGGATGTTTATTCAACATCGCCATCGTGCGCAACTGAATAGTTAAAATTTTCAAAATTCACTCACATACGAATCTCAAAGTTGCTTGTAATAATATACATCAATCATCAAAACAACACGACGATTATTTATTAAATCCTAATAGTAGTAAAAAAAAGAAGAAACTTAATAGCGGTACCGGTTCCGCTATATCTAATACCGGTGGACAAGAAAAGCTCACTGGAACAATGTATTCTGGGCGTAGTGGTCCACAGGTATGAGATCAAATGTGGTTTATATTTGTTTCCATTGAATCATTTATTTAACACACCTATCTAGGGATCTTCACAGGTAGATTTTAGTATTATGGAATACTGCGATCGAATTAAAAAAGAATTTAGCCTATTACAACAACAGTGTCAAAGGTATAAAAATAAAAGTGTTTTTTCTTTTTTTCTTTTTGTAATTTGAAGTTATGTTTTTTAGTTTGAAATTTGAGTGTGAGAAATTAGCACAAGAAAAAATCGAAGTACACCGTCAATATGTTATGGTAAATTGAATCTTAATATTTCTTGCTGATAGCAATCAATCGTTTTTAGTATTATGAAATGTCCTATGGACTCAATGTTGAAATGCATAGACAGTCAGAATTGGCGAAACGTTATTTAGCTATTTGCCATCAAATACTCCCATGCTTATCTCAAGAGGTAAGATCGAATATTGTTTGAGATTTTTTGTTTTTATTGATTTATATTTAGCAACAAAATCAAGTTGCTGCAACACTTGAACGTGCAAAACAAGTTACGGTTGCTGAATTGAATGCTATTATAGGAGTTCGTTGATTTAATATTTGTCCGAATAGGAAAAAGAAACTAATTATTTTTATAATTAAATATTTTAGCAACAAATGCATGCACAAGGAGTTGCTGCGTTTCCTCATGCTCATAGTCAAGCACAACATTTTGGAGCATCACCTTTTGGTTTACCCGGAGCATCTGGACTTCCACCAGGACTTCTCGCTTTACAAGGCGTTGCAGCAGCTGCACAACAAGCCTATCTTAAAGATGAAAAAGGTTTGCAAAGTCATTTCTTAATTGAAATTTTCTAATTATGTTTCAATTTTTAGATAATTTAGATCGGGCAGTAGCAGCAGCAGCGGCAGCCGCAGCAGCATCATCACATAAAGTATAAAAATGGAGCTTTTGTTTTCTATTTTTAATTTAATAAAGATTTTTTTTGTTTAAAATTTGTTTCTTTTCTTTTTTTTTGTTTCGTTTGCTCTATTAGCGTAATGCAAGTTCGCCACATCGTATAAATGAGAAATATCGTGGTCATAGTCGTTCACCATTTGAATCAAAAAAGCATAAACGCGATGAAGTATGTGTTTTTAAGAAAATTTTCGTGTGGTTTTTTCAAATTTGTTTATTTTTATAGGAAAGTGAAGGTGAAAAGAGCGATGGGGATCTTGTTGTTGATGATACTAACGAGGTAACATTCTTATAGAACATTTCAGTAATAAATTAGTTCTATCTTGAACAGTTCGTTTTGAACGATGTAAAATTTCTACAAAAGGCTAAAAGTTAAAATTTTGATTGAATCTAAGTTCGAAAACTCTTGAGAAATTTAGTAAATAATTCATCGGATAGGAAAAGGAAAAAGAAAAGTTTTTGTTATGTTTAGAACGATAAACAATTAACGAACGGTTCTCGTTCACCACATGAAAATGGTGATACATCATCAAAAATAAATTCGGCTATACGTCATAAATCATCGCATCACGATGATAGTAGTCGAAGTCCTCATAGTGATAATGGTTCAGCACGAAGCACACCTTCACAGAAAGTAAGCGAAAACTGAATCGAATTGTGGCTTTTATGAAATTGGTTTTGAATTTTAGGGTAGTGAAAAAAGTGGTTCAACACCGATTCCAACAGCAGGAGCAACGAGCACATCATTGAGCGGCAATTCAACGAACAAATCAAGCTCACGAAGTGGCATTCACCATTCCCCGAAACTACCCCGTATGTCATCTCGTCCTCCTTTAGCCGAATCTGTTTCTTAAATAAAAAAAAATTGATCAGTGTGTGTGTGTATTCAGCAGCTGCACCATTTGGACCCTATGGAGCCTTCATGCCGGAAAATCTGGCTGCATTTGCTGCTGGTCTCAATACGGCCTTCGCTGGAAATCCAACTGGTTCACCTCGTAGTACATTGAACGATTTCTATTCAGCGATGCGTCTACCTCAACAGCCATCATTGTTGATATCAGCGAATGCAGCAACAAGTGGAAATCTAATTGAACGTAATGGTACTAAACAGCATTATTCGTATCGCTGCGATTCATATGATCCATCGCCATCGTCGACATCCTTACAACCATTTACGTTTCCATCGGATGCATTCGAAACGAGCGATTGCCCACGCCGAATAAAAGTTTTAAGTCATTTAACACACGGCGATGTTGTGTGTGCAGTAACAATATCGGATTTAAATAAACATATTTATACCGGTGGAAAAGGTTGTGTGAAAATTTGGGATTTAAAAGAAAGTACAAAAGAAAATAATGGCTTACCAATGACAATCAATAAACCGATTGGTCAATTTGAATGTTTGGTAAAAAGAATTGAAAACAAAAATAAAATTTTGTTTTGTTTGAATATTAAAAATAGAAAGCATTTTTTTTCTTTTTTTAAAATTTCTAGAGTCGCGAAGCGTATATTCGATCAGTTAAACTTCTACCAGATGGTCGAACATTAATTGTTGGTGGTGAAGCATCAAATATATCAATATGGGATCTTACTGTTACATCATCAATAACACCGAATAGTACATCAATAAATTCATCAGCAATAACGCGTGATAGTGGCAATTCAAATTCATCAACATCATCAAATTCGTCATCAGCGAATTCATCATTAACACGACTTAAAGGAGAGTTACAATCGAAAGCAGCAGCTTGTTATGCATTGGCCGTATCAGCTGATGGTAAACTTTGCTTTAGTTGCTGCTCAGATGGTAATGTTCTCGTTTGGGACATACAAAATCAAACAATTGTTCGGTAAATATAGACTAATCCTTTTTGGATTATAATGAGAAAGCTAATTTAGTTGCTCTTACAAAGTTAACATCATATTCGTGAAAACAGAAAATGCTAACAGCTGGTATAATTCGAATTTCATTTATTTTAGACAATTTCAAGGTCATACCGATGGTGCAAGTTGTATTGATTTAACACCGGATGGTTCACGTGTATGGACCGGTGGTCTCGATAATACTGTGCGTTGTTGGGATGTGCGAGAAGGCCGTCAATTACAACAATATGAATTCGACTCGCAAATATTTTCACTTGGCTATTGTCCAACAGGTGGTGATTGGTTAGCTGTTGGCATGGAACAAAGTTTAATTGATGTACTGAATGTATCATCTCCTAAGCCAGATAAATATCGTTTAACTTCACATGAAAGTTGCGTATTATCATTGAAGTTTGCTCATACAGGAAAATGGTTTGTATCAACAAGTAAAGATAATCAACTAACAGGATGGAAAACACCCTATGGTGCAAAATTATTTGATGTAAGTAGAACAAATTAATATAAATGTAGAAATTCGCCTTTTTTTCTTTCTTTCTTGTTTTAGAATAAAGAAGGTTCGTCTGTATTGAGTTGCGACGTATCTCAAGACGATATGTTTATTGTGACCGGTTCCGGTGATAAAAAAGCGACGTTATATGAAGTTGTCTATGAAAGATAAGAATGCATTCAATGAATTACACACACATACTGATTTAAAGACAAAAGCTAATTAAAATAAAAAGAACTTTACCTACATATTTTTCTGACCTATACATGCGTCTATACAGTGAGTTTGCTTTCTCTCTCTTGTTTTGGGTCAGATATTAAAATGCTGTTGTCATACTACCATATAATTTACATATATATATATATATATATATTTATATATGTCAATGTTTACTGTATTTGTAAATAATGTTTTGTATTGTGCATGTGTATAACTCGTCTATATCTTTTCTGTTTTTTTTTCTGCTTGCGTTGTGTGAAAATTACAAGAGAAAAAGTGATGCGGTTGTTTGTGTTTGTCATCTCTTTTGTGTTTGTAATTTATATATATATATATATAAATATATAAGAAAGAAAAACGTCTGATCTGAGGATTAAAAAAACAAAGGTTTTTTTTTATTGGTACCAGTTTAATGAAGAATTGACTAAGTATGCGAATTGTTTTTTCTCGATTGTTGACACAGGCATATTTTATTACGTCATGAAATGCCTTGTTTGTTATGAAAATAGTCTTTTGTTTTCCTTATGGTTATTGTCATAATATTAGTCTATTAAAAATACACAGAATTCGTGACAGGTAATTATAACAATAAGACTGACTTTGATGTGCGCTAAATCTGATATTAATGAAAGGACAAAGTCATGTTTTTTTATCATATTATATTTATTATTTCTTGAGGATATCGAACAAAACCTACACTCAAGGGCAAGAAATAGTCAAGTTGAATTTATAATTAGTCTGGAAATAAAATAATTTTTTTTTCTCATTTCATGATATAGAAAATATTAATCTGTTGAAATGATTATTAGAGTGGTAGATCCAAATTCCATCACTGATTTTTGAAAAGTTCCAGTAAAACCTATATATCTCCGCTTCCTGAAGTCCGTTTGAGTTGATTTTTAGATTCCGGAATAGACAAAACATTTTTCTATCGAATTGTATAATTTTCATCAAGACACGATTCGTTTTGAGTGAGCAGCAACAAAGATACAAACACCTACTTTCATTTTTGTCCCGTTCTGTCCATGTTTGAATTCCATCATTCAAGTCATTATTCTTTCCCAATTTCATCATTTCCAGCAAAAATGTACAAATTTTGTTAAAAAACTTAATTTTCGAGCGGAAGATTGGCATCTTTCCAAAAACAAATTACATCATTTGATTCAGGAGATCAAGCTCTATCGACTGATATGTTTCTTATTACGAATAAATATATCTTTTATATATTTTTTCTCGTAACAATCAACTTTTTCGTGTGATGCAATTAAGTAGTGTAACTTAATTCCATCACACCAGCTATTCCTCTTTCCTTATTTCATCATGTAATAGAAAATACATGTAAAATTGTTCATCATCAGTAATAAAAACATTGGCGCTAGATCAACTACATAATTTTACTAAACAATCTTTACAAAAAATGTAGCTGAACTCAGTGGCTATCTGTTAATGAAAAGTCAGAGGATTTTGTCTTATGGATTTGTTTACATTCCCATCATATGAGACAGGAGTTTCTCAGGAATCCATCAGCAAATTAAAATAACGCAAAAAAAGAAGTTTTAATCATGTAGTGATATTATTCTTCATTGCAAAGAAATGATGATACTAATGCGTCAAGTAAATAGAGAATATTCGTTCTATAACACTATTACACAAATTGGCTTAATTATAAGCTAATTTGTAAAATGTACATGTACATTAATTATTATTGGATCTAGCAATCAACTCGTACGTAAAAAATTAGACAGTTATAATGATATAGAACACTTAATATTACTTTACATACTTCGTCTTAATTAATCATTGTGATTACTGCTCAAAGATAGAAAAATGCTACATGGCAAAATTCTAGTAAAAATTAACGCATGGTCTTCTATTTTAAAAAACTCAATCAATTTTAGGTCTAAATCCTCTGACTTTTAATTAACAGATAGCCACTGAGTTCAGCTACATTTTTTGTAAAGATTGTTTAGTAAAATTATGTAGTTGATCTAGCGCCAATGTTTTTATTACTGATGATGAACAATTTTACATGTATTTTCTATTACATGATGAAATAAGGAAAGAGGAATAGCTGGTGTGATGGAATTAAGTTACACTACTTAATTGCATCACACGAAAAAGTTGATTGTTACGAGAAAAAATATATAAAAGATATATTTATTCGTAATAAGAAACATATCAATCGATAGAGCTTGATCTGCTGAATCAAATGATGTAATTTTCCTTCGAAAAAATTATGATATTCTGACTGAAAACATGCTTTTTATGCCAATCCTATGCATTTTGGCTGGAATGATGTAATTAAGACATGGGCAGAACGGGAGAAAAATGAAAGTAGGTGTTTGTATCTTTGTTGCTGCTCACTCAAAACGAATCGTATCTTGATGAAAATTATACAATTCGATAGAAAAATGTTTTGTCTATTCCGGAATCTAAAAATCAACTCAAACGGACTTTGGGAAGCGGAGATATTCGATATTTTTTATCAGATTTGAATATCGTGATGGAATTTGGAACAACCACTCTAAAGATGTCACATTTTTATCTATGAAGAATAAAACGGTAGCGTTCTTTTTGGCGTCGTCATACTGACAACAATATTTACAAAAGGAATTGTCTCTACTAGTATCGAATCAGCTGAGACAAGCGTGTTGTTGATGTTTTTGTATCAAGCTCGAAAGAAAAAAGACGAGAGTGGAACTCCGAAGTAAACAAAAAACGAAATAGATAAAAAGCAATGAAGTTCTGTCATATGATAATAAATTTGCGTTTGTAGACTTCTTTTGTGTTGATACCTGTAAACGAAATGGCCGCTCGAAAAAAAGTCTTGCTTAAAGTCATCATTTTAGGTATGACGATTTTAATTAATTGATTCATTAGAAAAACGAGGATTCGAATTTAAATAGGTGATAGTGGTGTTGGAAAAACAAGTCTAATGGGACAATTTGTTTCCCATAGATTTTCTAATCAATATAAAGCAACAATAGGCGCTGACTTTTTAACTAAAGAAGTACAAATTGATGATCGTCTTGTAACAATGCAGGTGTGTATCTATTTATTTATATAAGCACAATGGGAAATAAACTTCTTTTTATCGAATAATAGATATGGGATACAGCTGGACAAGAACGTTTTCAAAGTTTAGGTGTTGCTTTTTATCGTGGAGCTGATTGTTGTGTGCTTGTTTACGATGTAACATCGGCCAATTCTTTTAATTCATTGGATAGTTGGCGAGATGAATTCCTAATTGTAAGTTTTAAAAATGAAGAATTGATATTATCGACTAAAGTTTTCTTAATAGCAAGCTGGACCTCGAGACCCGGAAAATTTTCCATTTGTGGTACGAAGATTTTTGTTTTGTTCGGAAAGGAATATTTTAACTTATTAATATACATTTTCTCTTAAAGGTTATCGGTAATAAAGTTGATCTTGATAATCGAGCGGTTCGTTTGAAAAACGGAGTCCTTTTTTCTTTTAATTATTTTGTTTGATTTCATTTAGATTCAAGCACGTAAAGCGCAAAACTGGTGTACAGGCAAGAAGAACTGATTGAAAATTTTCTCTTTTAATATTCATCTTTTAGATAAGTCGAATGTACCCTATTTTGAAACATCAGCTAAAGAAGGTATCAACGTTGAAAAAGCATTCGAAACAGTCGCACGTAATGCATTAGCACGCGAAAAAGATATTGATTCAACACCGGACTTCCCAGCACCGATTCCACTTGTCCCAAATCCTCGATCAACGCAACCAAGTGTATGTTCATGTTAAAAGCAAAAGCAAAACAAAAGAATTATTAAACGTTGTTTATTTTATTTTCGTCCTTTTTTCCTTTCTAATAATAACATCTAGAGATAAAAAGACGGAATGCCAATTTTTAATTGGTGATCGATACACTATTGTTTCAATGATATTAATCTTGTTGTTTTTTCCTGGTTATATATATACACACACCATTTTCGATATCTAAAATCCTTATATTTTCGAACTATGGCTAAATCTATTCAGTTTGCTTTCTTGAGCTTAATCTAATGACGAAATGCATTAAATGATTAGGGAATAAAATGTTTATTTCTTGTCATCACGAATTTGGAGAAAACCAATGCAAACAACAATTGAAGTCGCCATCTATTCGTACAATAGTGTTTTGTTTTATCTCGATAGACATGATAGTTGGAGAAAAGAAAATCTGTTACGATTCGTTAAGTGAATCATGTTAAAATCATTTACTCTAAAATATAAATGATAGCGATGTTCGAAAAAGAACAAATTTTCTCATCATGTTCTTGACATTTATTCGTTTATAATTATCATCAGGCAGGCAGAAACAATAGGAACTGGTGTTTTAATAGCAGAATTATTGCATATTTTTGTATTCAACAAAATATTATTATCGCCAAATGGCTCAATTCAAGTGTTAATCTGTTTTGTAGAGAACTGAATTTTGTTCGATAACATTGCTTTCGTAAACAAACGCTTTTAGTTAGAATGCCAATGTAAATATTTATTTAACTGATTTGTAAAATTGATCACTTTTCTCAAAGAAAAGCATAATAAATACTGAACTCTTGCGTACTTCTTTCTAAAGATGATTTTATTATTGCCAGTAAAATAAAAGTCAAAATAAAACACGTACAAATGTATGAGAAATAAACACGTCAAAGCAAAAGTATTTGAATTATACGATGGAAATAGAGTTGATTTGATTTGATAAAAAGAAAAGGTGTTCTCTCATGTGAGCATGTCTGAATGATGCTTTTAAATGCGAAAATAGCAAAATTCTCTACAAATCCTGTTCGAAAACTCATCTTTTTTTCTCGTGAAATATCAAACTTGAGACTGGAATTCAATTGCACAATTTTCGAACCTAAAACTGCTTCAAGCGCTTAAACCATCTGGTTGAATCGGTGAGTCACGAGTAAAATATCCATATTTACAAATACACCCACTCCATTGGGAAAGTAGATGGAGAAAAAAAGTATTTTTTAATATATTTTTTCTTGTAATATTCACATACTTCTCTATATAAAGCATCGTCAAACATCGGTTGCTTTAAATTTGCCGTCGTCATAAGCAATATGTTATCCACAATCAATTTTTGCCTCGCAGCATCCATCATTATAGTTGTTCGCTCACACATATGGACTGGAATCTTTTTGATCGAACCAGAATGTAATACAACAGTTTGCTGTTGTGCATCTGGAAAACTCGTTATAACGAATAAAACAAATGATAATTTTGAGTATAAATCCGATCTAATTGGTAAATGTAACAATCGAACTAAATTTCAAGATTCTGCAAGTTCTCCAAGTGGTTTTTCGACTTCGGTACGGACGAATAACCAAAATTATACGATTACACTGAGCCTGGGCAGTAACGTCGTGATAGCTACTCATGAAACTACAGCCGAATGTAGTTTCAAGGCTTACAGGGAAAGCAATGCCGGTAAGCAATTTGGAAATACCATTCTAATGGTTGCTTTGATTTTAATTGTACAAGTATTTGATAAATAAAGTTGAACTTTATTTTTAAATTTCTACAAAATACTTGAATGTAGTTCTTTATTTTATTTAATTCAATAAATTGAATCATAAACTTAGAAAGAAAACTGAAACAATCCTATTTTTAATGCGGTGCGAAGCACAGGATTCATTCAATTGTGAGAATGAAGATAAAGTAGTAGAATTTCATCAGGTAGATCACGCAATTGAATGCTTGAATATTTCCTGTTCATTTTCAATTGTATCAATTTTTCTAAGTTTATGAATGTCATCATTTCGTTTTCGTTCCGATCAGAGACGTGCACTGGACAGCATTTTCTGTCCTGTTTATTTGTCCGACTTTGGCAGATAATAGAAGTGCGACTGTCAGAGTCCCTGTTTTTCACTTTCAATGATCAATGCACGCAACACTGCACTGGTTATCTTGTACGTTACTTTTTCAATATAATTTGTTCAAGATAATAATTAAACTCTCAATTATCAATTATATTAAAGATACAAGAAACTATAACATTCTCGCAATTTGTTACTTTAATCTTGAAAATCTGAATGAGCTTAGCTGGCTGCGGAAATGTAGATTATGAACCCTCAGTATGTTCCTATTCAAGCTGGAAAGTGTCGACTTGTTCTACTTGCTGAGTTACAGGATCTACTTGGGAAGAAGTATTTGACCATAGAGAAAAAAGGGAAGAAAGGAAAGCATCCGTTCTAGGTAAAAATATCAGAACATTACAAGTATCGTTAGATCTATTGGTGATCGGAATTTTATGTTGTAGTTATGAATAGAAAATTTTCCATGGAAAAATTTCAGTTGAAAATTCAACAGTTTTGAATTTATTTTAGTTCAAAAGAAAATTGAATTTTGCATATAGAATCTTGTGTAAATGTTTATGGCAATAATGACACAGTTCCAAGGAAAAAACACTCAACTTTCAGCTGTTAAAAATGCGACCATGAAAAGAATGTCTTTCGTAATATACTACTGTAATAGGCTATGTTAAAATCTTGTACCACTTTTTTATTCGATCGTCTACTTTCTGTCTAATCTATTTTGACTTATTCACTTTGTAACAAACATCTAGTTCAATTTCGAATACTAAATTAAAAAACACACAATCAACATTGACGATTAAATGAATTCTTCATATTTTCGCGCTATAATCTTGTTTCTATTTATCATTCATATGACTCATGGTCAATCCATTGAGATTCTTGAATCAGGACAAGTATATTCGTCATCGAAATCGATCGGTACTTTTCTCTATCTAAATCTTTTCAATCATCTTCCTATGCCAATTCGAATATCAGGTGTAGTAGAACGTTGTTGTACATCTGCTAATCATTGTATACCAGTTCGTCTTCTCGGTGGTGATTTTGGTGAATGGGAAGCACACAAAAATCGAACGATGATCTTTTTTTGGGCTGCCACCGAATGGGAATATATCAATGATTATTATTTCTGTCAAATATCTTTATTATTCGGACGTCGACATCATATGACACATTTGAAATTAATAAATATTAAAATAAATTATCTACCAAAAACTCGTCAAATGAATTCTCCTTCAGTTCGTTTCTATCCAAAATGTAATCAGTTTCTTAATATTCGAACAAATCAATGTGAAACTCTTGATAATCTTCATAGAAGTTTTGCTTTTAATTTTTCATCAACATTTATTCCGTTTAATCATCGATATTTATCAACTAAATGTATAAATGGTATTCAACTAAATCAATGTAGTTGTCATAACAACTTCATTTCAATCCCTATCAATCAAAAATTCTATCATCCAAAAACTTATATTCATCAATTTTGTACACATTTATCAAATTATCAAAATTTTCGTTTAAATTTATTAATCATCATAACGTCGATTCTCTTTGTATTATATATAATTATTTTAATTATTTCATCTATATTTATTTGTACTTATTACAGACGAAGAGAACACGAAGACAGCGAGAACTCAACGACAAAATCGAAATTCATGATAAATCAACGTTTTTCTCTTATTGAAATCGCTTCTGAATTGCAGATCAATAGTAATAATAATAATAATAATAATAATAATAATAGTAGTAGTAGTTGTACATCGTTTTTGCTTAAAGATTGAATGCTAAATATACTCTATTTCAATCCATCATAAATCTTTATCTACAAATATTTGTTGTTGATCTAGACTGTTGACAATCTGCGATATCAGCATATAAAAACTTGAATACGCCAGAGATATCAAAATGGAATCAATATCAAACTTAATAAGGTTCTATGCTTTTGACATATTCCAGATTGCACAGGGGATTTTTGAGTCTATTTATGTGAATTTTTATTTCATAGAAAAATCGACTTTACTGATAACCTATTCTCTTTAAAGTGTCGTATACTATTAAAGACTATTATCCTCATGCGAACTGATTCAATTCGCTTTTATTATTAATTTCCAAAGGCACAACATGCAAAATAAAAATCATCACCTATCGTCAAACATCAAAGAGTCATACATAATGTCATTGTCTCGGCATCGATCATCATATACTTGTAATCAGGTAGCAAGACGGAAAAAAAGTAATCTTTGTTCATTACCCATGGGAAGAAGAAGAAAAAATAAAGCTTTTGTTTTCTTATCGATGTATTGAAAATTCTATGCAAACAATTGATCACTGTATGTTTGAAGATGTCATAGGTTTATGTATCGATCTTATTTACGTTTAACAAATATACTTATTGAAAGATAAAACACGATTCTTGTTCGAGATGAAACGACTTATTCAAAAAAAACACAAAGAAGAAACATAAGTGTGTGATATCACACTTTTGACAAGCTCAATCATGATGAGAAGGGCGGTTGTTTCTTAAATAAACAAAAGAAAAATAGTTTTCACCATTGGAAACGTATGAAATAAATCTACGCGAGAAAAATCAATGATAAACGACCGATCGTTTCGTTTTCTTGCTTGTATAATTTTCTTATCCAACTCATACATCTTCAAGAAATACTATGTTGATGAATACTGTTGTCTTTCCTTGATCTTTTTCTTTGGTGTAAGACATATGTCGTTAATCAATCTAGTAGAGAAATAAGACAGGTAATGATGAAGTTGATAAGTGTATCGTTCGAGTGTTGATCGATGTTACAAACACGGGCAAAAATAAGAAGTTTGTAATAACTGTCTATTTCATATTTATTCTTAGGAAATGTATTGATGTGTCCGTTAGAATGAACATCCGATTGAATGATTAGAAGTGAACGGCGGCACTCGAAAAGCAGAGCAGAAACAAAAAAAGAAGTTCAAATCGGATGTTAGACGCTCCCGACGCTGTTAATCAAGTGGAAACACAAGAAGAGGATGCACTTTGAAATTGAGACGACCATGAAAATACTTGACACACCTAATCCGATTGAATTTCAGTCAGCTTAATAAATCAAGAGATTTACTATTTTTGAATGTATACAAACAGCAAAGTAAAAGAAAGCAAAACGAAGAACGAAAATCATTTCTCAGGGTCAAGTTTTAAAGCCTATTGTTATTACTACTACTACTACTACTACTGCTATTATTATTCAAAATGAATGTTGATTCAGGCGCTTCACTTTCCTATTGAGATCAAGCAACAAAAAACAACAGAATAGTCGAGTGCCTGAACGACCGTTTGTATGCCTAGTTAGTGTTGTTTCATCTTCTACCGCCTGTCATGATTGGCCTTCTTTCTTTTTTTTTGTATCGTAGTGAAAGGCGTGATTGGAACCGCCTGTACGAGTGCGCATATACAGACAAGAAGTATGAACGAGTAGTTCTACCGACAAGTGGAAGAAGAAGAAGACGTGTGATGTATATCAGACCTCCTGCTAACTGACAAATTAAACCATTGATCATAATGATTTAACCGACAAAGACTAAACTAACTGTGATGATGACCAAGTAAATGAACTTCTCTCATTGATATCCAAACAGCACGTATCATTCTTATTAAGTTTAACACACAAAAAAAAGACGAATCTCATGACTAAAAAAAAGCCATTCGCAACCAATTTATGGTTCACACCTCTTCATGTGCATGCGTGCATATGCTACTAGTCAAATCAGTCATTCGACAATCATAAAAGAAGAAAAAAGCGAAAGTGAGATATGACGGTCAGTCGTTTCCTTTTTTTTATTTTTATTCACACGTGCGAAAAGGTAATGATGATGATAATAGGGTTGACAGGAATGTGCAAGCGGGCAATAAAATTCGACATTGAAGAAGATCGGTCTAATTTTTAAGTATATGCTTATGTCCGTATTCACAACACATGTGTTAAATGGATTCTTTTGAAGATCATACTAGAAATACCGACAACTATTTCATTTTAAATTTGACACGCAAGTGACACCACCCATCGACGACACGTTTGATTTCTTGATGATTATAGACCTCCACAATACTGACTTCATAAGATACTCATCGAATACCAGAAGAAAATGTTTGTATATCGATATTATCTTTTGAATAGCAGACAACGACGCCAACAACAAATTAGTAGAGGATGTTCATATCGGAAATCTCTTGAAGAAAAAATAAAAGAAATTTGTTTACTCTTATTTATACATATGTCTCTATGTCGGCGATATACGGTGATGAAGAAAAAAAACCGAGATTTGTCGATTCAATTAGTTTGTGTATATAAAGACGATAATCTTCATGATGACTGATTATTTAAATCAACATACCGGACAGCTTTGAGAAGAAAAAAGAATCGGCTTCAGATTAAGTTTTTCCTTCTCGCTCTCTCGCTTTCTTTGATCGACACCGCCCAGTTGTGTTTTTCTTCTCGCGCTCTTTCACTCGAACAAAAGCGAAAGTTTATCGCATTTCATTGGTCAGTATTCGTGTCTATGTTGTCTAACAGCCAATAGAAGTAACACCCTAAGGAATAATAAACATAAATGTTTGTAAAAAAAAAAAGGAAGGCGGCATATTCACAGATGAGAAAACGGGAGAAGAGAGTGAATGGTATCTTGGTGGTTTCGTTTCTGTTCAAGGCGGAGTCGAAATCAATAGATACACGATAGGCATAAATTGAAAGAGAGAGAGAGAATAAGAGAAAATATATCAATAGCATAGTTTATATTCAATTCAATTAAAGATAGAGTAGTCGTAGTATGGTCCTTCTGTGTACACATAACTTAATCATGGTATGTAAACGAAATTCTTATTTCATTCTCTGAAATATATCATACTATTTTATTAAAAAAAAGAAAAATATGTTTCCTTAGGCAACGAGTCTATCTTCTGATCTAATGAACGGTCAGTTGTAGCTTGAAGCTTTCTTCGATTTGCATACTAATCATTTACAGTCTATGCACCGCTATTTCATGACATGGTAATACATAAACAGTCTTTGCATTTCCCTCCGTCCAATTAAGTTGATACTAACCGGAACACGCCACTCGTCATCTTCAAATAGGGCAGCAGCAGTGGCAGCTTCGGCCACTTGCCGACAGATTAACACAGTGGAGAGCGCCGACAGCGGATAATGAGCCGAGACAAGAACATCCACACGTGCAGTTGTGATTCAAGTTGAATTAGCTGATACATACATATATATATATATATATATATTCAGTGTTCATTGTGTGCCTTTGATCTATTTCTCCCACCCATGATCTTTTTTTTATTCTACGTGTTTATACACATATATACGATTTTGTTTTGTGCGATAGAACTAATATCTCATTTTCTTTTCTATTCCAGGATTCTATGAATAATTCAATGACTCATTCAAATATAGCTCGACCGATACCTTTAAATCCTCAATCAACAATAACAGATGCTAAAATTGACAAGTCATCAATAGCATGGTCGTCTTTACATCGTTTACATACAGAGGCGATGTTTCGTTATAAAGCATTTCAAATTCTACAAGCTCAATATTCTCTTATGTCACCACTACCGCCACCGCCACCACCAATTCATCCTCACGCTCTAGCTGCGATACTCTCTACGTCGAGTTCTTCATCGAATTCTTTAGATTCAAGTACAAATTCATCATCATCGCCATCATTACCACCTGTTTCATCACATAAAGAATCATCGGATGAGTGGTGGAGTGTAAATGAGCATTCCTCAAGTTTATTTGGTTCAGTAACACGACGATGTAAACGTTGTCGTTGTCCCAATTGCGTTAATCAACCATCAACACTATTAACTGATTCATCATCATCGAAACGTCAACATATTTGTCATATATGTAAAAAAATCTATGGTAAAACATCACATTTAAAAGCACATCTTCGTTGGCATGCTGGTGAACGTCCATTTCGTTGCACGTGGCTGTTTTGTGGTAAAGCATTCACACGCTCCGATGAATTACAACGCCATTTACGTACACATACTGGTGAAAAACGTTTCGGTTGTCCGAAATGTGGAAAACGTTTTATGCGTTCCGATCATTTATCGAAACATTCAAAAACTCATGAAACATCCTCGTCATCATCAATAACAACAACAACAACAACAACAACAACAACCATCGATCATCTACCAATGGAACTTTCAGAAACAACAATGGGAACTAGTAGTACAAGTAGCGATGATATATCATCACACGAAGAAGAGGAAGACGAAGAGGAAGATGAAGAAGAAGAAGACGAGATTATTGATGTGCAATATTGACACTTAACTATAAAATTCTCACCAAGTTACAGTGATGTGTACAAAATAGTCCTTTTTTCTGTTTTACGACTGTCTCGGTGTTTAATGTCTATGTTTTTTTCTCTCTCTCCTTATATTATGATGTCTGTTGTAAATAAACAATATTGTCAGGGTTTGTTTTTATTGATTGACAACAAATATAATAATTATTTACTGAAATTCTACTTTATCGAGATACTAATAACGTTTTTTTTCGCCGTCTTTTATAAAAAAAACAGGAATCAATCATGAGAATTTGCTATGACTAGAATAAGCAATTGCATAATAGTTGAAATCATAACTTAATTAAACAGCTGCAAAAGTATGTTCAATACTTTTTGATGTTTGTTTGTGTATAGAGGTGTCAGTCGAAGGGTTGAACGGCGGCGGCAGGCAACAATTTTCAATTTCTGAAGATTTCCAGCGGATCGTCATTTGAATGAGTAGTGTCTTCAGCGGCGGCTGAGTTAGAAATTCACTGAAGAAAATTAAAAGAAAAATGCTCGATTCGATCGCATATGTATTGATATCAGCGGCGGCGGATGACGCTATCAAAAATTTTTGTCTCATGCAGCGGCGACTCCCCAGAAATTCTTAAAATTACCAGTAATTTGGTGGCTGCGGCGGCTGATATGATAGAAAAATCGGCTGTTGCGGTGGCTCAACCGTACGGTTGGCACCTCTATTTGTGTACAATATCCCAATAATCTTTCGATATCCGAGAAAACAATTCATATTTGTAGTTTGGAAATAAAATAGTTTAGTTAATTTCTTTTTATTTAACTTTTGTTACTGATATTCTAAACGCATAAAGCTGAAAATACGTTTTTTTAGAATCAATTATATCATTTATTTATTTCAGGCTACTTTATATTAAAAAATGATGTAATGATATAAAACCTGTTTTCTACGGTACTTTTTTTTTAAAATAACATGTCTCGAAGTAAGAATAAGATTTTTCTTTAGCAATGCCAATTGAATACAGTAAAGTACGAATGAAGGTTTCAGCATTTGTTTTTCTTTCTGATTCACAATCTCGAGGACTATTTCGAAAATTTTGAAAGCATCTTGTGATGTTTTAAAACAATAGAAATGGTGTTTTTGAGATAGTAAATAACTATTGATATATGTTCTTGGCATCGTTCATAAGATCGTGTGCGCAATATTATTGGTAACTAAATGCTTTGTTAACTCCTTTCAGCTGTGAGTTTTTACACTCTAGACAAAAATTGTTTTGAATAGTTTTTTTTTATAAACATTAATGAAGGAAGATCTGATGTAGCTAAAGCAGTACAACGCATCCGAACTAGCTAACGATTTCATTTCTAATACTCCTCGCTGTTTTGATGACAAGATATTCGTGCACAGCTTTTACCCACTGCAACCGCGACACCGTGCTGTAAATTGAATGTTGCAGTCAATGTGCACGCTAGTTTTTCTCTGCGATTCAGTCTGAAAAAAAACGAGACGAAATATATTTCGTATTTCTTTTCTGTTTCTTCAGTGGAGCAATTTCAAATGAAAAGAAAAAACATTGAGTGACCGTGCAACTTGCGCAGGTAAAGTGCTGTGTAAATATTGTCTTTTTTCGTTTTCATTTTTTTTGTAGCTATTGTGCACGTTTACCACATTCTGTACTGATTTACGTTGTTTCTCTTAGGATTGACGAACGACTGTTAGCGAGCAATTATTAGTGGCAGAGTTAGTTTCACTTTTATCATTTGGATACCAATATTTATAACGAAAATTCTCTGAATAGAATTCTTGCCAGTTAAGTGTAACAAGGCGACAGATTCAAAGCTGATATTTTCGTAAGTTTTTATTCTTGATGATTTCGATTTTGTTGGAGTATGTGAATAAATTCCGAAAGTATAAGTATAAAAGGGAAGATTACTTTTTTAGAAACATTACGATTCAGATTCTTGATAGTCATATAACACTATACATTCTCCTGTTGAGCATTTTCCCCCATGCATATCAAGGATGTTGATGCTTTTACGGTTAGACTAAAATTTTAAAATCTTTTCTTCCTGTAAGTCATGAGTCGCACAATCATGTGAAGCAGCTTCTGACAGATTCTTCTGTCGTATCATCAAAATTTACTCAAAATTTTTTGTGCAGCGGATGCCTATTTATCCATAGTTCGAGATAAAAAAATGCCGAGAAAAAAGACCTAAATATACTCTCAGTTGTTTTGGAGACTATGGGATACTTTATTGAGATGCTAAACATTAAAATGTTTCCTCGTAAGATGACAATGTCTGATATTAGAGCTAGCCGCTTAGGTATCTTGAAAATGACGACTTTTAGTTTATATTTTTCTCGATAAATTCCTATCATTTTCGATAACACATACATTCTTCTTAGGGATAGCTCTTTTCAAAAACTCTTGCAAGCTGTTCATAAGGTTGATCAATAACAAAAAGAAGCACCAACTAAAGTTGATATGAACAGCCAAAATCAACATATAATAGTTTTTGCATGATATTGAATGGATTGAAAAATAACAATAAAAAAGAAGACGTTGTTTGAACTCCTTCATCATATTGATTTAATTAATTGGGCTAACCTAGCATTTTTATTCATACATAGTGCTCATATGTTCTCTCCACTGAGACCACTTCTATTGATTTGGCCAAAAATGAAGACGATTATTTCTTTACAGGCTCGAGGCTAAAGTGAAAGAGGATTAATAACGAATCTTTGTCGTTTCGCCCAATTAACTGGCAATTATTTCGAGATTTTGTGGTACCGAGAATTCCCTAGCTTTCACAATCGGAAAGTAATATCTGAAACTCAAGGTTCAAAACAGAGAAATAAGAGATACGCGTGTAAAATAAATTAGTCTAATACTTTATTCCGCGTAGCTCCTTTTACTTATCAAAGTCTTTTTTAGCATTTGATTGTAATCTTGTGAATATTAGCATCTGGTTTTTCAAAGATAAATCGCTGCAGACCAATGTGCCATAATGACGAAGTCACGGAAATCTTTGAAATCCCGTGATTTCACTATACAGAGTTAGAGTGAACACCCACCAGTACAAATCTACATAGAAAAACATTGAGCAATGTTTTTAAGTTTTTTTTCTTTTTTCTTAAATCAGGCAAACTAATCGACGGCAAATCATAAGTTGAATACAATGACTAGCTCTGGAGAACGTTTCACAGATATTGAATTGGGAAATAAACGTCTACCAGCATGCTATGGTTACTTTGGGTGGAAGCTAATGTCTCTTGAGGAGACCATGGGAGAATTACGTGATCTAGTGCCAGAAATCAATCGTTTCGTTAAGATGGCCAAGAGACACTGTATATTTCCGAACGATCATAATCTAAGCAAAGATGAAGCTGCCTCAATCTATCTTTACACTATGGAAATGCTAGAAAAAGCAAGCGTTTACCATTTATTAAATCAAGCACTCCGCGCCGATAATCGGGCAGATGTGCGTCCATGGTTTGCTTATCTAAAGCTTTTCGATTCTGCAACATCGAAATTGCCAAACTTTAAAGGTGTTATTTGGCGTGGAGTTGATAAAGACGTTAGTCAGACATTCAAAAAAGGTCAAAGAATAACTTGGTGGAGTGTGAGTTCATGTTCAAAATCAGTTGACGTCATTTCGTCATTTATTAAAGCAGCTCCACAAAGTACCCTTTTCAATATTGAGTGTTCGACTGGAAAATCGATTGTAGCGTATACATGTTACCACAGTGAAAATGAAGTCATTCTAATGCCAGGCACAGTGTTTGAAGTTGCAGCAGACCCTTTGCATCACCATGGCGGGTTACATTTGATACACTTAAAAGAAATTTTTGATGACGATGACAATGACGATGATGATATTGATGATGAACCGAAAGGAACTACGGGAACAACAAATTCAAGGGCTTCGGCAGTTGCATCTGTTTCACAGAAAATGAGCAATATCAGTTTAGGTGAGCAAAAGGACTCGAAAAATAGTGATTCGCAGACGATGCTTGAGTCATTCATCGCGTTTCTGTTTCATTAAATATTTAAAACATGTCATTTAAAAATACCAATAACCCTGTTGTAATTTCGGTGACCGTTCAATTCGTCGCATGACAATTCGTTGCGATCAGTTCGTCGCATATATAGGCGAGGATACATTAATTGAATTAAGATATTTAGTGTAGAATGTTATTTAATTAATCATGTAAATTGTGTACGCTGTTATTGAATTATTAAATATACATGAGGAATATAAGATGTGCTTCGGAAAACGCAATAATTTACTTCTGAAAAGATTTCTTAAAGAATTCTTTAAGGGGATGAATTCTGATGAAATCCTCACCTAAAAGAAGAAATCAATGAAAGCAAATTTCACTTTTTTTTTTAAGTATATAATTCGTTCAGCACTGTCTGGGACAGTTTTCTGTGATACGTAAAGATGCTCGGTTAGTGGTTCAAATATTTTCAAAGTAGGCTTCACGTTTATGCTCCGAAGATTGAAATTTAAAAGAATTATTGGATAGAGGAATACATTTTTAAACCCTCATAAGAATTAGAGTTGAAAGTTTAAAATTAAAGTTAAAATTGTTGAAATTTAAATTGGAAAGAATTTTAAGAAAAGATGATCAAGGTTGGTTTAGGCTTTATTGAGAGTATTTCAAATTATTTTTTTTACATTTTCTACAAATAGAAGTAGTGTTTCGTCCACAAATTGTGTTAAGAAATAAATGTTGTCGATTATCTCTAGAATACAGAAGATTGAATTTCAGGAATCGTGTATGATTTGTTGAAGAATTTTGATTTTTATTAACACATGCGTATCTCAAATACTAGATTTTCTTATTTTTCTTATATATTACTGATTAAGTCATATTTTTTCCAAATAACGATAACTAATTTGCATCATTACGAATTACTGAATAAAAAACATTATTTCTATATAATTTTAATTTTCATACTAGAAAAAATTAAATTCATTTTTAATTCAATTCCATTGAGTTTTTATCATTTAAATTCTAGTTAATTTAATTTTGGAAAACATGTAAATTCAGATCTCTATTGTTAAAAAAACGTATTATCACGAAAGAGTCATTATTTTCTGAAGAAAAACATCTGTCAGAGTGATTAATTAAATAGCATTCTACACTAAATATCTTAATTCAATTAATGTATCCTCTCCTACGTATATATGCGACAAACTGATCGCAACGAATTGTCGTGCGACGAATTGAACGGTCACCATTTTATGGGAAATCACATAATATCATTCATCGTTTCATTAAGCTAGCTCTCTGTCTCCATGCTCAATCTATTTGGCACTGTTATTCGCACTTATTCTATAGACTAGTTTTTTTACCTATTTATTGTGTTATTTTTGCAAAACAATAAATCTAAAGAAAATGAGCTCGAGGAGGCCCTATTAGATGCAGTCTGATGCCATCTACCTATTTTGTGAAAGTCGTATCGTTGTTTGAGGAATCTCGATTTTGTTGGGAAAAATGACAAAAATCATCAGTTTTGACGATATATTGCGATCTATTCGCACGATTAATCGGACTGCTAAATCGCAATAAAATCTACGATTTCGTCGCGATTTTTATGACATGTGTATGAATCATTTTTTTTGTTAATCAAGAACGATTCAGTACATTTTTGTTCGTCATTTAGTATAAAGAACAGGATTTGTTTTAACTGGAAGGTTCTTATTCTTTGAATGACGTTCTGTGAAAATGTCATATAGCCTAGATTTTAACAAATAATTAATATATGTTATTCTTTTCCGTCTTTGTTATCTATTTGTTTACTTTACCATTTCGGAGTGACGGAGCACTTGAAAATAATAGCGTAATGATGATGGGAAGCGCATCTATTCAAAATGAAAGTGCAGTTCTACAAGACATGAAGATTATCAAAATTTTTAATTTCATTTAGCTTCTTCCCAGATCGAGCAATCCGACAGTAGGCACCTATCGGAACCCATCCGATCCGACTGGAATCCAATAGGATTTTATCGGATCCTGTCAGATCTTGCAAAGTTATCGTTGGATTCCGGGTCGAGGAATCGATGTCGGATCCTCAGTGTCGGATTCCTATGAATTCCAAGGAAAAACCGTTGTATGTCATTGGAGGTTCATAGGATTCCGACATTGAGGATCCGACATCGATTCCTCGACCCGGAATCCAATAGAATTGTATCGGATCCGATGTCGGATCAGTCGACCTGGTTTACAATTTAAAAAGTAATAACCACTCTGACTGACTAAACTTGAAAGGTTTAAAAAGCTCAGAAAAATTATCCATTTTGAAATATTAATTAGACTATTTTTTCTAACCTTATTGCAATATTTGAATGATAATTTTGAAGTTCAAAACAATGCGAGGTTTAATTAGTCAATTGAAAAATAATGAAAATCGATAATTAATTAATATTTGTTTCAATATTAGCACATGCTACTAAAAGGTTGTCTGTAAAAGTATACACTGAATGATGAGCAAAACTATTGTTCGTCTCTGAAGATTTATGAAACAGTTGAGTAAGTCATCAAAATGTGCTATAATTTATTCATTCACTTTAAATGAAGAGGTTTACACAAGGGGGAAAAAGCTGATTTAAATCACAGTAAAACTCAACTTACAATCAATAGAAATTAACTGTATTGGAATGAGTTTGCGTGAGTTTTGGTGCCTTTGAATGATTTTCAGTAATAATTTATGATTTGGAATAGTTTTTAGTTAGTTTAGCAAGTTTTTCGTTTTCTCAAACTCATTTTAAATCAGCTACACTCAGAAAAATCATGAAACTCATAAATCGCTTTTTCCCCCTTGGGTTTACAAATATATTCGCACATATATATATATAGATTAAATCAGTTCCCAATATTTGGAACCGAACCGATCGCATCACTCTTGCCGAATAAGATATTATTTGATCTGTCTTTTTTAATATACTTAAAAAGTTGTCAATATTTCAGACTCATCTTCCATCTATTATCAACACAGTTCACAAGGAAAAGATACAAAATATTTATGTATGCATCTATAGTTATTATTTTTTCTTTTACTTAACAGTGCATCGCAAGGGTGAGAAATTGACAATGGATTGAAGATTAGTCCGGAAAATGCACGAGTTTTTTTAAATAGATTTTAAAAAAAGTGATTGAAGAACTCGTATATTATTAGTAATTATTCTATTTAAATATATATCTTATATAGCGAAGTCCATATTATCCAGAATTCAATACACTCGAACGTTAGGAGTGTTACTTGGAAGCAGCAGCATTTTTGCATCGGAAAATAGCACTGTGGCTAGTATAACTAAGCATCTTAGATAATGGGCACATTCTGCTCTTTAGCATAGATCAACAAAACACGTATTCTTTTTTGGAATAACATCATCATTATTATAAGTAATGTATCGTTTTTCAATGCAATCTTGTGCAGTGCCAAATATGCATGAGGGTTTGCATATGTTTAGCTCTCGTTTTCTGAAACAAACACAAGCGTACCCACGCCAAGACTCAGAGTCGCATCCTCAGCATTGAAGGGTATCTGCGAATAGTACTGAGAAATTTCTGAACGGAGAGAGCAATGAAATTAAAGCACTATCAGAGCGAGGCCTGCTCGGCAATATCTAGAAAACTATGCCATTTGGATATCTGAAAATCTTGCACGCATTGGAAAATGTTCTCAACTGAAAAATAAAACCGTACAGCTATGACAAAATTGCCAACGGATAGATTATTCATTCAAAAACATTACTGTAAGTATGAAAAAGTCCAGCATAGTTGAGATGATTTCCAAAATTAGAGAAAAAGTCTAAAAACGTTTCAAAGTCATGAAATAGTTGGAAAAGTGTGACCGAATATCGGAAGAATGTGAAACATTCCAGAAAATCAAGCGAGCCATGAGACATGTAGAGCTGCAGAGAATCTTGTAAAAATCTAGAAGATTCTATGAATCGCGGCAAAAAAGTAAGCTAAGGATGAAGGGTGTTTTATAATATTAATAAAAAATATCGGAAGCTTTAAAGACTGCGAAAGATTCCACTAAAATGTGCTGAAGTGCGTTGAGTTTTGTCTTTCGAACCTTTTTTCACTTGGTCTATTGCAGTTGTTATCCCAAATATTCCTGCAAATGCCAAATGGGCAGAAAACGGCACCACCGTCGCTGGAGGCCACGGAAGAGGTAATGAATTAAATCAGCTCAACAGCCCTTATGGCATCTTTGTGAGCAATGATCAAACACTTTATATAGCTGATAAGGATAATGACCGTATTGTGGAATGGAAGTCTGATGCAACTTGTGGTCAAGTAGTAGCCGGCGGTAACGGCGAAGGCGATCGAGTTAATCAATTAAATAAACCAAGAGATGTGGTTTTTGACAAAGAAACCGATAGTCTCATCATCTGTGACAGTGATAATGGACGAATGATAAGATGGTATTGTCAGAAATCAAAAAGCCAGGAAGTTATCATTCAGAATGCCCCTTGTATTGGATTGAGAATGGACGATCAGAGATTTCTTTATGTAACGGGCTTTGATGCAGTGAGACGGTATAACTTTGGAGAGAAGGATGGGACAGTGGTGGCAGGAGGCAATGGGAAAGGCAACGAACTCAATCAAGTTAATTGGCCCACATACGTCTTTGTCGATCAAGATTATTCCGTGTACGTCTCGGACTCGAAAAATCATCGGGTGATGAAATGGATGAAAAATGCAACGGATGGTATCGTTGTGGCAGGTGGTCAAGGCGAGGGTAATGCTTTGGCACAGTTGTCACGTCCCAAGGGAGTTTTTGTTGATGCGCGGGACACAATTTATGTGGCAGATGATGGTAACCATCGAGTAATGCGTTGGTGCAAAGGAGCTAAGCAAGGATCTGTGATTATTGGCGGAAATGGCCCAGGAAAACGAGCGAACCAACTACAGAATCCCGAAGGCTTATCATTCGATTGTAATGGTAATCTATATGTTTCTGATTACGGAAATAATCGAGTTCAACGATTCTCCATTGAAATATAATCTTGAACTATTTTTGGGTGTGGGTGTGGATGTTTTATGTGACTGTAACTGTGAAAATATATACGTATGTGCAGACCCTTCAAACTTCAACATTCGTTTTCAATCACGCTTCACAAAAAAAAACATTTCATTTGTATCTGACGTGGAGTGGCGAATCGATTTGTTGAGAGAGTAAGCATGATGTTGGCTGATACTTGTGCTCACAATGGTTATTATCTCGTATGTGAAATATCTTGGCTAAAATTATGAGATTAACAAATATTCCGATTGGGGCCCATGGAACCTTTATTTTCTGTTTATAATAGAAGTGAAAAGTGCCTTTACATATTTTCTGATTATTGGTATACTTATCTGAGGTCTCGATTGTTCATTTGTCATCAAATGAACTGTTACTTATGTCAACGATATGATCAATACAGGGTTAAACTACTCGTTCATCTACTAACAGTAGCGATCGCTAAAGAAAATCTTATAGTTCATGATCAATTTTAAGCATCTTTCAAAACGACGATCTGTACTGATGATTATTTTAATGGTATAATATTTCAATTTTTCTTTTGAGAATAGTAAACAGATCTCTCATGAGTAATTAAGTTATGAGCTCTATTTATAGATACTTAAAAGTGGTCCAATACAAGAGGTGAGTACTTATTTAGATCTAAGTTAATAATCAAATAACGGCTAGAAATTTGCAGGTGTTTCTGATATTATCAATAAATGAAATAAAATGAGTATTTTGGTCAGCTACTGTGCTATGTTTCATGAACTTGTTCTTACAAAATAAATTCGAATTTAAATGAGATATCAGTGAATAAAATTTCGAAATTCTATGTTCGAAACATCGCCGATGGCATTTATTGTTAAAATAAATGAGAGAATAACATCAATCGGAATGTCAATACGAGTGAAGTATATTTCTTTATATGTAGAAGTATGTCAGAATAAAGAAATGAATCGCCTATTTAATTGATAATCATATTATTTTTTTACTGTGTTATGTTATTAATCGAATGAAGATTTAATTGTGTTTTTACCCACAAAATATTCTATTCCTCTTTGACCTATGCGAATCTCAAACTAGTCCACGATAGACACATAGATAAATTTGAATAGATTTTAATTGCTTAATTGATAAACATAAAACTTCTTCGAGCACAAACTAAACTGAATTCGTTTGTTTATGTCATCGAATCTGACTGAAGAACTATTGAAATAAAATCTTTTTAGAGGCACACAAATTGTTAGTTTTAGTTTCCAATGTGTAAATATTTAGGATAAACAAATATTGATAGGAATGATTTTTTTCTAATCTTATTTCTTGTACAAACGTCACTACTGTAAAAACTTTTTCCATATCATTTTCACCCGAAGATAATGCAACAAAATATAGGGAAAGAATTTGACTTGATTATATCTTTTAAATAGATAGATGTAGAAATGTTGAGTATAACATCATTTCAGAGACACCACTTATTTTTCAATCCAGAAATAACGAGAAAAAATCTTAATATTTACACTGACAAAAATACATTTATCACTCATAATTGATTCAAAAATGTTGGGCGTAATAATAAATAATTTATAAAAATGTTCTTATATCTTGAATAGATCTATCTCGTATCAATTCTATCATTCATGCTTCGCCATTTGTAATATTTAATTAGGTTTGCGATGTATTTTTTTTCAGCTTAGTATATGCTAACAGTGTAAGAAAAAAACAACGCGAAATCTTGAAAAACTTCCCATAGATTACAATGAATTCATTGGACACACAACTCTCTTGATGTAAATATTATTTCACAGAATTTTATCTTGTATGAGAGTCATTCAATTATATATGTAAAAGTCTATTATGGGTATGACTATCTCTGCTTTTCAGATTTATCTTCCATACTCTTATTTTTGCAATGACTGTCGAGAGAAAACATGATTACACAACATAATACCCAATGCTTTTCAAGGTCATACAATGTTATATAATCGCGTTGACGTTCTCATAACCCTACCTATTGTATAACAGGTGCGTCTTATCAATCACAATGATGATGCATAAGACGAGAAGAATCGTGTAAACCTCGATGAGACAAAGAGAATAGAAGCATCTCTTTTATTTTCAAAAATAAAACAATGTTACATCAGACTACCTTCTATAACTGTTTTGTTTCTTATCTTTATTTGGTTTTACTTGGCAAACACAAGGTTGTGCAACTGTGAAATTCTTGTCAGTACGTCAAATAAAAATTTACGATAATAAAGTAGAAAAACGATAAGGAAACTAAATCATTTTAGACGTAGATCTTTTACATATAAATATATGAGCCAATTGGCTAGCTGAGGTATTCAAATCATTTTCAAATTAGAGAAACCACTAACGGCAAAGATGCAACTGCGAATCATCACTACTTTCGCTATACTATTTTTTCTTCAAACAATGAGACTTCAAGGTAAAATTCTCAGTCTTCATTAAAAGTAATTTTACGTAGTGTTTCACCAAATTGTTTTTCTCTAAGACCAAGTTAATCAGAAGAATTTAGATTGCTGAATACTGTCAACTTTTACTACTTTAGCACAACTGGTAGATATTGTTCAAACGGCCAGCAATGAAAATCTCACAACTTTAGTTACTGCTATAACCGCTGCTGATCTTGTAACAGCACTCAAAGGTACTGGCCCATTCACCGTATTTGCTCCTAATGATGCAGCCTTCAACAAACTACCAGACGGAGTTGTTGCTGACTTAGTTAAACCGGAAAACAAAGCAACATTAAGCAAAATCTTGCAATATCATGTCACTCCTAACCTTATCACAACAGGAGCTATCAGTAGAATGGTTTTACCAGCAAACGTTTCTATGCTAGCAGGTGGCTCGATTATAGTGAGCAAAGATGGAAACACTGTCAAGGTGAACAATGCAGCTGTCATCGTTGCTGATGTTTTCAACAGTAATGGTATGATTCATGCTATTGATTCAGTAATTCTACCAGCACTTGATATTGTTGAAACAGCTGTTACAAACGGGATATTCAAGACTTTAGTCACAGCTATTCGAGCCGCTGGACTTGAAGCAACACTCAAAGGTACAGGTCCATTTACAGTCTTTGCTCCTACCGATGCAGCTTTCAATAAGCTACCGAATGGAACGGTCGCCGATTTACTCAAGCCAGAAAATAAAGAAAAATTGACCAATATACTTAAATATCATGTTATCGGTAAACGAGTGTCATCGGCTGATATCAACGCAATGAAATTACCAGAAAAAGTGGAAATGTTAGGTGGTGGTACAGTTACAGTAACAAAAGATGGTAATTCTATCAAGGTCAACGATGCCTTGATTACGAAAGTAGATGTTACAAATACGAACGGTTTAATACACGTAATTGATACTGTTCTAATGCCTGTAGTCAGTTCCGCCATGTCATTTTATCTCAACCAAGGTTTTTTTACAATATTTTTGTCTGGAATGTTGCTTTCATACCGCTTATATGTCTAAAAACGTTTTCAATGGTTCGATTACTTTTCTTTTATTAGAATTCACTTTTAATTTAAATAAATAAATGAAATTCACTAGTGAAGTCTCTTGTGCCATTTTCTTCAACCATCAATGCATGCAGTGTAGTATCAAAAATAGTAAATGTTCTTTCCTTGTTCATGAATGTCTGTGAAGCTTACTGTTAGTGCTGCAAAATCTATTTTTATATTCATCATGTGCGAGAATTAGAAATGCGTTGAGTGAAATTTTGTCAGTTGAAGTTGATAATTAGATATGAAAGCTTCGACTGTAGTCAAAAGTGTAGTCACTATTTTCAGCACTTTTCGATGAGATGTACAATCAGGTAGGAGCACACATGAGAAAATAGAAGAGTTATTTGTAGTTGCTCTATATTTTTCTATAAAATTGTTGCAGCAGGTTTTCCACACTACTGACTATCATTGATAATACTTGATAGTTACTATTAGTTGTATTTGCCATTATTTAGAATTAGAGTAAGGCTCATTTTCATCATTTTGCTGTTGTTTTGAAATTTAAAATACATATTAAAAACAAAAGGACAATAGATTTCGATGATCTTGATTCTATCATATAGATTTCTCAAGGAACTCGAATACACTCAAGTTTATACTACAATCAGACAATAAAACTAGTTAAAATCAATGAATACTAGTTCTAGTGGATAGGCGAAGAGCTGCAAAAAAGGTTTATTACGACGCCATTTGTTTTAGAGATTGTTATCAGTATCTCAAGGGAATGGAGATGCATAGAACGTGAGTTTTCCGTATATATATATAAGTCGAATAGCCCTACACATCCTAAAACTTTCATCAAAGTTCGAGACTTGGCTAATAGAATTATAATTGAAATATAGCCCTATGCTCTCTAAAAACTGCAGAGCGCTTCTGATTTTGTTAGTATCTGAAACATTTTCACAGTTTCCGAAGTTGTGTAAATCGGATGTTTTTGTGCAAGCTGGTTTAAGTACTAATTGTGAATTACCAACCTTGTTTGACGTTAAAGACTTGACAAAATCAAAGATAAAACTTAATATTTCGGTCACATCGATGTAAATCCAAGACAAACACCATCATTGATTTCTAATCGTACAAGAGTAACAGAGTTTGAACAAATAACAAGAGTCATATAAGGAAGAATTTTTACAGTTTTTATTTTTTTCTAAACAACGTGAAAGAAGACTTTATTTCAATGACATTCGTCAACCTTTTCATTCTGACATTTTCCGTTACACACATCACCTAATACTCATCGTCTAAGAAGACAATGAAACGCAAGACATTTCGTTGTCGTTTTCCGTGAATCTATAAAATATGCCTATTCTTTCCTTTAACTTTTGTGTGAATTCCTAGAAGTTTTCTACGAATATTACAGATTATTCATCTCTGATTTTAGTATGGTCGAAGCACCTGTCATGACAGTTTCCCTCACATCACACCAGAGCTATGCCATATTCAAGTCAATTTGCAAAGAATTTCTTCATGATTTGTTCATACTGTTTCGAATACATAATTACTCTCACAATTACCATCTATTCCGTTTTTAAGGAAGAAAGAAAGTTGAGAATTTAAAAAGCAGTGTCGACAATTGATAGTGATACATAGAAGCCACTCATTTTCTTTTGTATTGAACACTTTTAATGTGAGTATATTCATTATGTGCGCGAGGGATATGAGAGCACCAATATTCACATCCAAACCCGCTTCCTTCCATCTACATTGCGCCCAAATTTCACACCGAACATGGACACAACTACAATCACATTTCACAGAGAAATTCGCTGCCACTTTCATACTCTTGCAAAATATGGTGCTGTGCAACGAGCGACGAAAAAATTGTTTTTCTTTTCTTCTCTTGATTCTTTATCCAACGTTTTTTTTATTTCAGCTTCGCTTATCTTGCCTGGTTTTGTTTTCAGTGAATTTTCATAAGCAGTGGGTTTTTTTCGTTTTGATTTGATTTTTATGAGTAGTATTTGATTTTAAGGTAAATATTTCGGAACTGAATTTCATTACAAACGAAACAAAGCTGTTGCAATTTTATTTGAACTTAGATTTTCTACACATTAGATTAGTTACCAATTAATAGCTGTCACCACAGACTTTATAATCTACATTACAAAGTCCACTATTATAATCCTTTAAAGGAGAAATCTCAATTCTTTTCACAACAATTTCAAATGCGTACTGCAGTAGGCATCGATTTCGGTACAAATTATTCAAGTATTGCTGCGTTCCACCATGGAAAACTTCAAATCATTCCGAATAATGAAGGAAATCTTAAAACACCGTCTTATGTTGCATTCACTAATGATGAAATTTTAATTGGTGATACAGCTAAAAGTCAAGCAACTAGAAACCCATGTAATACTATATTTGCTTTTAAACGTCTTATTGGATGTAAATATGATGATCCAACAGTACAACATGATATGAATCTTTGGCCATTTAAAGTAACTAATGTAGACAAAAAACCTAAAATTCAAGTTCAGTATAAAAATGAAACGAAATTATTGACACCTGAAGAAATTTCTTCAATGGTCTTAACGAAAATGAAAGACATGGCGGAATCTTATCTTGGTATAAAAGTAACCGAAGTGGTTATATCCGTCCCAGCTTCCTATAATTATTCTCAATTTGAAGCAATAAAAAAGGCTGCTTCCATTGCTGGTCTTAATGTTTTACGCCTTACTAATGCAGCTACAGCAGCCGCTATTGCTTATGGTTTAGATAAAAAAGTATCAGCTGAACAGAATGTGCTCGTTTTTGGCTTGGGCGGCGGTACTGTTAATGTATCAATTTTAACAATTGAAGAAGGAGTCTTCCACGTTAAATCGACAGCTGGTAAAAAGAATTATTTTTGTTTTGAATTCAATTATGAAAACTTTTAACATTATTTTTCAGGTGATAAACATTTGGGTGGCGAAGACCTTGATGATCGAATGGTTCAACATTTCATGCAAGAATTTAAAATAAAAAGTGGTAAAGATCTACAAGAAAATAAGCGTGCTATTCGACGATTACGTACTGCGTGTGAAAATGCTAAAGTATATAATTGTTATTAATTTTATCCTTTTGAAAAGAATTATTTTCTATAGCATACATTATCCTCAGCATTAAAAGCAGCAATCGAACTCGATTCGTTACATGAAGATATTGATTTTTATTCAACAATCAACCGTGCACTTTTTGAAAAACTTAATGCTGATTTATTCTGTTTAACACTTAAGCCTGTTGAGAAAGCTTTATGTGATGCTAAAATGGATAAAACAGAAATTCATGAAATTATACTTGTCGGAGGTTCCACACGTATTCCAAAAGTACAACAACTTTTACAGGAGTTTTTCAATGGTAAAGTACTTAAAAGATCAATTAATCCAGATGAAGCTGTTGTCTATGGTGCTGCTGTTCAAGCTGCCATTTTAACAGGTGATAAATCTGAAGATGTTAAAGATTTACTTTTACTTGATGTTGCACCACTCTCATTGGTAAGTCTATTAAGAGCAAATATTAATTCGATTTGACTAATACCTCTACTCTTTTTTTCTTTCTATAGGGTATTGAAACTACTGGTGGTGTTATGACAGCATTAATTACACGTAATACAACAATTCCAACGAAACAAACACAAACATTTACAACGTATTTGCATAATCAAGCAGGTGTATCAATTAAAGTTTACGAAGGCGAACACTCGATGATAAAAGATAATCATTTGTTAGGAAAATTTGAATTATCTAGAATTCCACCAACATCACCTGGTGTACCAGAAATAGAAGTTACATTTGACATTGATGCAAATAGTATATTAACAGTTTCAGCTATAGACAAACTTTCTCGAAATGAAAATAAAATAGTGATTACAGATGATACAGAATGCTTATCTGAGGATAAGTTTGAACCTCCTACGATTTTTTGTGATGAAAAGCATGAAAAAGAAAACAAAGCTCAGGTTGGATGTGCTGCTGCAAAGGTTTCACTTAAATCCTATTGTTTTAACATGAAAACAAAAATTAATGATAATAAATTGACAAATAAAATTAGTAGTTATGAGAAGAAGAGAATATTCGATGCCATTGAAGATACATTGGCATGGGTAGAAAGCAATCAAGTAAGAATTATTTGACTTTTATTTTATTCATTTGATTGTTTCATTTGTTTTAGGAAGCTAAGAAAAGCCAGTTTGAATTTAAATTAAAAGAAATTAAACAAATATGTTCACCAATAATGACAAAACTATATTCAGCTGAAAATCATACTGGAGAAGCAACATCCGGTATGATCGATTTTCAAGCTTTACCCAGTCATGGGACATTTCTAAATCGTACTTACGTTAGCAATTAAGGATATGCAGATTTTTCTTCATGTAGAATCTTTCATTTTTTCAGAGCATCTCCTAAACTTCACAATTCTCTCATGAACTGCTTGCTCTGGAGTTTAGAGGGTTTGATAGCAGACAGATCTCGATTAGCAGCAGAGAAATTTTCATAGGCTGACCAATGTAACGCTAATATTAAATGTCGCTCAGTGACTTTTTCCATTGCCAAGAAACTGTGCGAAAAGGAAGGTGCATATCTGCTGTCCTCGATTGTTGAAAAGTGATTGTTAAGCAATGACCTTTGATCATGACAACTAAACTATGCAAGTGGGGGGGGGGGATAGGACCCGGAAAGCTAAAATTCAATGTTACACGTACTGTTTTCTTTTCTAAAACAAACTTACGTTTGAGATTTAAAAACCTACAGTTCTTAAGAAACGTTCTACGACACGATCGAACATAACGATAAGGGAAAATTTTTGTTTTTTCAATTTAAGCTATTTAGTTTGAATGAGGATTCATTTTGCTGTACAGTTCCAAATTCTGTCATATTGCAAATCCAGTTATAACACCTCCAGGCATATTTTTATTGCAACTTGTAGACATTTTCAAGCTGCATCTAACCATATAAAAATGAACGTTCGTTCAAACTACATAGGTTAAATCAAAATCAAAAGTCTTCCGCCTGACACGATTTTTGGTCTTCGCGTGGAACTTCTCTTAGCAAATTAATCATTTATTATTTTAGATACTAGTCCATTTTATAAAGCGTGCCGACACAATGATATTAGTTCGGTTAAAAATTATTTGCAAACGATATCAGCAGAAGAAATTAATCAAATAGAACCGAATGGATCTACTGCACTTCATGTAGCTGCATATCGTGGACACGAAGAAATAGTTGAACTATTATTATAAAAAGGTGCTTCTTATACAGCAGTGAATAAATATAACTGTACTCCACTGGATGAAGCGAAAACTGATAAAATAAAGCAGATGATCCGTCGTCGTATAAATAAGGCTCGTTTTATTAGTGATTCCATCGAATGGATCCTTTCGACAGACAATGCAGACTTTCAAGCCAACCAATATTGGATATTATTGGACAAATATGGACAAGATCCAAAATTTTATAAATTGATAGATTATATTAAAAAAAACTATCTTGAAAAAGAATTACAACATATTGAAGATATCAATACAATAAAAACATATTTTGATATGGCAATAAACGAAAAAGATCCTGTTTATTTATTACAAGCATATACAGCTGAGACCGGTTTTTATTCTGCGCTCAATGTTCATCTGACACAATTAAGACTAGAAAATTTAACTGCTACCGAGAATCTTAGTCGAGCATATTATGTGGGAATAATTGCTCGTCATCCAAAATTCAAAACATTTTCGTATACTGGGAAAGTATTTCGTGGTATGAATATTACTAATGATGATTTAGAACAATATAAAATTGGTACACGAATTTTAACTAAAACATTTTCGTCTTCTTCAAAACAATTAGATATTGCATTAGAATTTCTTGGTCGTAACAAAAATGCAGATGATCGATTAAGTACTCTATGCATATATGAAATACGTAATCAAAGAACCGCATTAGATATTCAAAATGTGTCATTGTTTCAATATGAAGAAGAAGTTTTAATATTACCCTACACAGCATTTAAAATAATTGATATTCAAATGCATAAAGGCAAATTACCTAACGTAGAGATAAAACTAAAAGAATGTGAACCATGGTAATTCTGAATAATGTCCCATACTTCGAGTTTTTAATTATATCTTCTCTTATAATACAATAAATAAAGAGCCGTTAGCTCAATCACTGTGGAATTACAATGTGAAACACGATGAAACACCGTTTCTGGAACCCGTTTACTGCAGTTTGTGACTCTTTGTAGCTTTTCTACCATCATCTATAATGGTATATGACGCCTTTCGGTGGTAGTCTGTATTATATAATGTATGCAGTCTCTAGAAATCATCACAGGCCGTGACAGAGATGTTAATTAATTAGTTAATTCCTTCGCTACGGTCTGTGAGCGGCGGGTCCAAATTTTTACCCTAAATACTTCAACACTTCTTTTAGATGGGTGTGGGTGTCAGTTTGTGAGTGTGTATGTGAGTATAGGTAACATGAATACTCACACCTCATACCCTAAAAGATAAGGGTTGCCAATAAATACAAAAGTACATCTACGACAAAGCATCATTTTAATTTACATAATCTTACATCATTTAAATGCACAAAGTTATAAGTCATTGCATCTTCATGGACAATAGTAAATTGTGTTTCTGAGTGTATCTTTATAACTTATGCCGTTCGCCTTCATTAAAAAAATCTCACGTATTCGAACGAATGTCAGGTACCCTAGAGAGTGATGTGGGTGTGAGTACTTGCAAAAAATAGTTATTAATATGCATCTCCAAGATAGTGTTGAGCAGTTTTCAAAAATCTGGTATAGATATATTTCTGATCGAAGTATAGTTATATGTTTGATAGTTATTGTACGCAGACTAGTTCACTACTGTTGATCAGGCGCTACATTAATCGACATGAGTGGTTCCAATTCAGGTATTTTAAATGTAATTTCAGTCCATTTATTGACCATTGAAACTTTACAATCGCCATCTGGATCTTTCAAAGTAAATTTCAATTTTTTACATGCAAGTGCACATATTTCTCTAATATCTGGTCGATCAGTATATTGCTGAACTCCACCTATGTCCTCACGACATTTTCTATTTCCACATCGAACTTTTCCTTAGAAGAGAAACAGAAGAAATTTTAAACTCAAATCGATCGTAATGTTTTCTTTTTACCATTCACTTGTATTTCTTTGTACATTTTTGCTGGAGAATACAATTCGATTTCTACATGTTCAGCAAGTTGTTGCTGTTGAACAAAATAACTATTATTTCGTTTACGTATCCATGAAATTTCACCTAAATAGTAATCGCATGCGCGACATGAAACTTTGCCATCTATGTCCTCTGAATCTTGTAACGTAGACTGGAATCTTTTTTTCAAATCAGCTGCGGCACGCCATTCATCAATAATTCTATTCTGAAAAGAAATAGAAATTACTGAAAGCAGTCCGCTTTAAAAATATTTCACTAACCTGCACTTTTTGCAGATTGAGTTTCAAGTCATGGGATGATATTTGTTGCCACCTGTTAAGCGCTTCTAACATTTCTTTTTCTTTCAAACGATTTGTCATCTCTTTGACATGATTTTTTGAACCTATTTAAATGACACCATAAAAGGTATTTTTCATAATTGAAGTATACCTTCGTCAACAACTAAAAAGCAAGAACTTTTTTCTGCTCGCGCTCGTCCTCTTGATTGAACTGTGCCAATTTCATTTGAAACAAATTCATAGCGTATGATAAAAGAACATTCCGGTACATCCAAACCCTCTTGTACAATATCTGTAGCAATCAGCACATTTGACAATCCTAGAGATTCATTATTTGATGATCAAGATTATTCAAACAATAAAAAGAAACCTTTTCGAAAGTTTTCCAATGCTTCGTCCTGTTCACTCAGACTATTCTGATAGTCAACACCATTTTGGCCGACAAGCCAATAAGGTTGTATAATGTTCTATTTAAATATTTTATTTTAACTGTAAACAATCGATTTACCTTAGAATCTTGACGTTCATTGAAATAATCAAACAAAAGCTTCGCGTAAAGTGTACGTGAAACTAAAATTAGCCCTGAAAGCAAAATTTTTCTAGTTATGCTACATTCTAAAATGAATAAAATTTTACCTCTCGCATCGTCTCTTTGTTTAATAAGTCGTTGTAATAAATCAGTCAAAAAATCAAGCTTGGGGTTTGTTAAATAATATTGACTTTCTTTCAGTTGTTCGACAATGCTATTCATTGTTTGTATACAATAATCATGAACTTCAGTTTCAATGGCCATTGGTGTTTCTTTTTTACTATAAAAGTTGAATAAAAGCATCCTATCATAGTTTGTTGATAGTGAAAGATATACTTGTAAAATAGATCAATTTTATTGATGATATCATTGATTATTGATTTCAATGGTAAATCAGTTAATGCGTCGAGTCTTTTGACAAACATAATCATGTATTTTATCAATATGACGTTTGTGAAATTGTTCTGCTTCTCTGCATCCTTTTTGTTTTCAACTAAATTTTGTTCATCGGTAAATTTATCAATAGTTGGAGAACATTGCGATCCTATGTATTCTAATAAAGATTTGATCGTTGCACCTAATTTTTTTAAATGCTGATCAAATGACATTGATTGAACAGTGAGAATTTGATCATCTATTGGCATATGTATTTTTTTACTTAATTCTTCTATATGTTCTGCATTTTTTATAGTTACAACATTATTGCAATTGAGTGTTGCACATAATTCATAAAGCTTGTTGAGCGCATTATGCTGACGCTTTTGCGAATTTGATAACTCTTCAAATACTAGTTCTGGACGCGTTAGTTTGGTTCCACACGATGCAGTGAGACCAATTATTTTCGGCTGATGCTCCAATGGATGATAAACTAGATATTGTTCCATTATTTTCGAATAAGGATGATTTCCAATACAATGATGACATTCATCAAATATTAACAAATCAACTTGGTTTAAAAAAATTGTTTTATCGACTAAGCAATTCAAAAACTTTTGTGGTGTACAAACAATTACATGACTATATTGAACAAATTCATGAACTGACGAATCATCATCACAAGGCATAACGCGAAGGTCGCCAACATCATGTATAGCTGCAACTTGTTGATCACGAATGGACCGATTAGGAATAAAGAAAAATGTTAAAAACTGTTTATTTTCTTCTTTTTGTTTCTTCATGTAATAATATTTTATTAAAAGTGCCGCTATGTATGTTTTTCCCGCACCTGTTCGCAAGCTAACAAGCGAGTTTCCACTGTTTATGACAGATTGAACAAGTTCAATTTGAAAAGCAAAAGGTTGGCGTTGAATGTTCAATTGTGAGAGATAGTTATTAGACCATATTGGACTTTTCTCGAAGGGTTCCAAATCTAAATTTGTATAGTCTTGAATTTCCTTAATAGGCGAATTGAGACCTGTTGTAATAATTTCGTATGTAAATTGTTTTGGAATGACTGGTGGAGATGCCATATAGTCTTTTAAAGAAAAATTGAATATTACGTACAACAATAGTATATATCATCATCGATAATAAAAATAGATGTTGAGTACAGCAAAAATGGACAAAAACTCAGAACCTTTATATCGATTATATGACTCCTATAGATTTATGAAGCACTTTAGTGTGATCCAAAATGTGCTACTTAATAAATCTGCTAGAATTTTAAAAAATTGCAATACTTATAGTGCCACTCTCGTTTGAAATAGAAACAAATATTAATGATTAAAATATTGTTACCTTCATGTGTGCGCTTCATATTTGTCTTCTTAGATTAAGTAAATAAACCTGTGGGTATTTTTTAAGGGACTCCAATGAGTTAAAGGAAAATATGGATATCAATGTAGAGGTACATGAAATCATGTCATGACACATAGACTAGCACGAAAAGCTAGCTGCAAAAATGCTCTTAAATTTGAGGTTTACAACAGTAAATGAATCATCTCGCTTCCATTTGATTCCGTGCATCACACTACACGAGCGTACAAGCATAATATGTGACCTACATTTAGAGGTGATGCATGTAGGTGGTTGATTTTATACGTGAGTGAGGTTGCTAATCATTTAGGTGAAGGTGTGGGTGAGAGTCAAGAGAAGCCACAGCCTTCAGACCCATACCCTTCACCATGTCGAAGAGATTTTTGAGGGGCGTCGAATGTTATATTGTAAATCTTGTTTTCGTTAGATTTTGAAGAAATTAGAGTAATTTTACTGATATACAACTTTACACCCACATTAATAGTTAACGTTTTTAATAGTAATAGGTGGATGATAGTATCACGTTTTTTCTATCAGAATGACAGTTTTACTGTTGATTTATTTTATTCGCATTTCAAAATACTGATTAGAGCTCGCCAGCGAAAATAATATAATGAACGGTTTGAAATGGAGGCATATTGGAAATTGGATATCCAGTACCAACTGATGTCGTTCGGCCTGAAATCGAATTTACATGATTTTTTGCTGTATCAACACTGATACCTGTATGACCTATCGGTATAGCATGAACATGTGGACTGTCTACTTTAACTGTATAATCATTATGATGTTTCAGCTGCAGCAGTGAATCACCATGTCTCCAACTTGTTGATATACTTGTTGCTGCTTGTGTATGACCTCCGTGGTTATGTCCAGGATCAGTGATTGTATGCGAATGAGCACCGACAGTAGAAGTGACTATAATGAACCAACGCCATGATTGCGGCTTGGAAGTTGGTCGATTTTTAATTGGTACGTTGCTTGTCCTCCAACTAGACCAAGATTGATGGCTCCACCGGCACGCATACGGGATGAATCGACTCCAACAGGTACTCGGCCGCGAAAATCTGGTAACATAAATGTTGTTTCGTTACCAGTGGCACCGTATAAATTTTCAATTATATCGCATAGACGAGAGCAAGTGATGCGTGAGATTTGAGAGCCATCACAGATCAGCCAGAAGGTTGTTGAAGCTGTTAAACGACCTCCGAACAGTCGAATTTCTCCTACCATAATTGGTGGTAAAGTTGCATTCGTGACTGTAAGCCCTTTTTGTGTACTCAAAAAGTGAGTACACTAGAATCGGTCAGTGTGTCCGGCTGTAGGCACGATAACTTGCGAAAGGAGAGTCAGACCGTGATGAAATTTTCCACACAGTTCAATCACATGAATATCTCGGTCGAGTTCGAAGATGAGAAGAATCCCTCAAGAAATGGTTGAGTTATCGAAAAAATTGTCATTTTTGACCAGGCCATCCCTGAGGACGGGTACAGGGATTTTTTTCAAAAAACAAATTTTTCTCAGAATTATTCACAACATATATAAATCGACTCAGTTTTTAACGCTGATTTCGAATCTGAGATTAGTTTTGAACTAAACCGTAGCTTTCTAACGAAACTTCGCCTGAAAAACGTCTCAAAATGCACAAAAACTGCATCCAGAAATCAAATTGCCTAGTTTCTCATGATAATTTTGGTGTTCAGACATTCTAGAATGATTCATATGTTCCATGCACTTTTTGCAGTACACATAACTTTCGGATGAAATCCGAAGTTTCCACATTTTTTGTTTGTACTAACGGTGCGAATGATTGCACCGTTTGCTTTATCTGCCACAAACTATTTGGCAATGATACCTATTTGAAGATAATCTGTTACGTCTGTAATTTTATAACCGTACAGCGATTTGGGCACCCATTTTTCACCGGTCCATTCACTTTCAATTTTTTCTTTCGCAGGCAGATCTTGAACATCTTTCGATGAATAAGTGTCTTTTTTGATGTTCGACAAAACATTCAACGATGAACTTGATGATAAACCTGATCCTTGAATACTTCCTCCGATACCAAACATCGAGAAGCCTCCTCCTACGCTGGCTGATGTTGACGAGGCCTGAGCATTTTTTTGGTCCAAATTGAAGAATGTATCCGTGTATTTGCTGTGTTCAGTGGCTGTCTTATTGAAGATAAATAGTTTATTGATGGTGTTTGTAATCTTCTCTGGATTGAAATCGTTCGACGACCCAACTTGCTCATAAAATTTCAGATCTAACTTTACTTCTTTTGTACTGGTCATGGCTAATATTGTGTAATAAAAAGAAATAGAAAGCTATTAAAAGTGATTCTTATTTTTATCTTGCTCCATCAAAGACGAAAATTGATCTCCGAGACTAGTGGTCAACATTGACATATTGGCATTTTCATTTTCCATGTAAATCATTTTTCTGACGTTAGTCAAATATCTGCCGACGAAAGCAAAAGTCTGTTGTCGATGAATGTACTGTGCATTAGTATTACCACCATCGGCCACTGTTTTGCTCAAGACGCTTCTCAATTGATCACTGCTGATCGATACTAAATTCATTGACACTTGTTTAAAGTCAACAAAATAGAATGATACGTCAATTTCATATTCGTCTTCGATAATTTTCTTTAAGATTTCCTCTGCAATCTCTTGTGATGAACAACGAAATCGGAATATCATTGTCAGCTGATTCAGATGTATGGCTTTATAGGGATGAACACCCTCCACAGGTAAATTCGCTCCTCGAACGATATAGGCCATAAGTGAATCGATCATTAACGGTGCCACATCCCAAAAGCGTGCATACTGAGATACGGTTGAATCAAATTTCTTCGTGATCGAATTTCTTACCAATTCTTCCACTTCTTTACTGCTCAACATGAGTCTTATTCGAATTCCTGTTCTGAAAACGAAAACCCATGAGTCTGATTGATCATTCGATACAACGGGCATCATGATAGGCACAAAGTAGAAGACCCAGTTTTGAGGAGTTTGACGAAATTCATTTTCGTTTGAGATAGCACTGTAAACGTAAATTTGACTCCTGTGCTAATTGACAATAGTAAGAATTTGACTACTGACAACTACCGTGGCCAAACTTGGATTACTTCTTCCGGATGGTCGATTCTCTGAACTTTTTGTCGGCTTTGATTCTAGATTTGTACTGTTCTTGCGGCTCTTTATAGAAACAGAGTGGCTATTAACGATGAGTAGGATTAGAACTATCAGCTGTAGAGTGATCATTGCTTGTTTCAATGTTTCTTGGACGAAGATGAATGAAAGCAATAAATATTTATTCTAATGTGCATTATTACTCTTCAACGAATTTTAATATGCTGATCATCGATTGAATAAATAGCCAAACTTGCAATGCTTTTATATTCGATCATCAAATATTCGTCGACTTTAATTGATTCGATTGAAATATATTTTTCCAGGTCGATTATGCTAAGCAACAATGAGATTATGCAGATGCCTCTCATGTTTGCGTATTTCACAAGAAAAAAATTCCCAGGAGATTCAATCCGACCAGCGGATCCGATCGTTTCCGGCATAGGATCCTATGGATTCCGTTGTTTTTCGGTCGGCTCCGTTGAATTCCGATGATTTCCTAACTAACGAATTCCGGTCCGGTTTCCGCCGGAAAAATTCCGTTAAGTTCTGCAAAATTTCGACCAGGAATTCGTCGGAAATCGACGGAACCGATGGGAATTGATCGGAAATGGTCCGACGAAATCTGGACCGGATTCCGTTAGTTAGGAAATCGTCGGAATTCAACGAAACCGACCGGTTCCGACCGATTCCGACGTACCCTGATTCTCCTGGGTTAAGTCAGCTGTATAAAACGGAAGATGGAAAAATATAACAATGCAAAATTAATTCCATGCTTGGAATTTTCCAAGCTCAATAACGATTTCATTATTCAGAATTTGGATAAATTCTATAATTATTACGCTTCATTTATTCTCAAAAGGGATATTAGAACAATTTTCAACAATTATTCACTTAAAAACCAGTCAGTACATACTTCCTCCGTTATATTGTATATGAGCATGTCTGTAAATGTAGGAAAGTGACTGACAGCATCGAGTATATTCTGTGAAGATTGATTTGAAACAAGAGACAAACTAGTAATAATAAAATAGAAATAAACAGTAACCAAGAGAAAAAGTCCTGTAAATAATTGAACCATTTGAATCGGTAATGAGATATTTAAAATAAATTTGTATGCTCGCTGTTTTTAGTTTTATTTTAAAAAAGAATTTGTTAATTTTTTGAATGGTTTTAATTTTTAAGCAAGGAAATAATATTTATAAAAAAATTTCAACGTCAATAGAAATATTTAATAGTGAATAAAACAAGAGATTGAAAATATGAGTATTGTATTATAAGATTTTTTGAGCATACAAATGACTCTAACCTTTGAAGTTAAAGGAAAGGCTACATAGAACGAGTTGATAAATATACAGCAGTGATGGGACCTGTTAGGTTCGAAAATTTGAAGAAAGTGATCTAGTAGAATTCTGTGGGATCTGATTTCAGGATAAAGCGAGCGATACCCTACGACTGAGAGGGGTGTCAAAGGACTGAGGATTAGGAACCCCTCATCAGTTCCCCTACAGTTACTTGCATACCAAAGGTAAAAATATGGAATATTCACGATAATTTTTGTTCTTACACTCATTTTCACTCGCAAAACTGTGAGAATCAATGATTTCCTGCAAAAATGATTTTTAAAACAGCAATATCGCGACTTTCGTGAATGGTGGAACTGTGATGGAACCGATAGTTGATTCCCATTTCCTCTAGGAATTATCACAGCGACACTGGCAATTCCTCGGCACATTAGGAATTCCTATTTCTCAGTCATTGGTCACTGCTAAAATATGGAAGGTATTCAGTTGCAAATTCAAAAATATTTCTAATTTTTGATAAAAGAATGATAAAATAAACTCATGAAGTTTTAGTTGAATCATGCTGTGAACGGAATACCGAAGTTATCAAGTGGAAATTAGAATAAAATTGAACAACTACTCTCACTTTTGTAATCAAAGTTGTTAGCTGAACTCAAACATAATCACGACGAATTGCAAGTGTTTAATTGTGCGCATCGCATTCATGATCTCTGTACACAGAAACTGCTGAATCGAGTTAACTTATGACCAATGTACAATAGATAATATATCTCAACGATTGAAATTTTTAGAAAACTGGTGTTAAGTGCCATATGTTATATATGCAGAGGAACATATCTAGAAAAAAAATCATCATACATTATGAAGGTGTTTGGAACCTTTTATTACAATCTATATAAATCAAATGCAATGAAGCAATGCTTATCGCTAGATAACACTGAACTGATTTTAGTTAGTGTCTTGTGAGATGATGTATCAATTATACTTTAATGAATGTAATATAACTATAGTACAAACAGAATCATTGCCAAGTTCTAAAACATATGTGTTATTCGTATGATATGATAAAAGCTTGTTTTTGGTTGAGTTGCCTTTGAAATAATTAGAATAAAGTATAATTTTACAATATACTCATGAATGAGAAAGATTTTTGAATAGAACATATATTTATTTGCAAGCAAATAAGGTAAGAAAATAATTGGAGCGAAAAAATTGTTAACGAAAAGTTTGCAAGGCAACAATAGTATGCACAACTTTTAGACTTTTTTCTGAATCAATCAAGCATAATGCGTGATCAAAATTGTTGATTTGAAAGTTCGTTGTCATCATCATTCAGTGTTGAATCCGGATTGAAAGTTGGATTTGGGATACCAGTGTCGATAGAGGTTGTTTCCTCCACTCTTGGTGTATATTCAGGAAGCTGTTGTTGAGAGATGAAATTCTTTTGGGTCGTCCTAGTAGCTAAATGAGCATAAGCATCAGTCTGATGTATTCTTCTACGAGGTCCCCAAGATTCTGCAGGTAAATTATTTGATTCCAATGCTGCTAAGAACAGAGGCTTCGAGGGACCATAGTCCGTCTTTTCTTTGGCCATCCTCCGATATTCCTGAATATAACTAATCAGAAAGACGAGTGGAATCGGAATAATACAAATGACAAAGATGAACCAGCCCAATGTAGTGCTCCACTGTGGAAATTCATAGGGTGGAAATCCACCAGATGCATCAAGTTTCAATGGCGCAGTATTCAGTAAATTGGTAGCAGTAATAACCTTAAGAGAAAACAAGGTAAGCTGAAGGCTTTATTAACTCATCTTTTTTTAAAAGTCAGTAAAAAATATGAAGATAAAAAACCAAGCGACCCTGACTGCATTAAATTTCGAATGACAAGTTCAAGGTTAATTAATGAAAATCTTAATAACGAAGTATCTAGTTAATTAACAATTGAAAGGGTCTTAATATTGATTTGAATGAAAATTAAACCCTAGAGGTACTTTTCTATTAAAGAACATGCGAGCAGATATTAAGTTGTTTTTATAATCTGTAGATATAGAATTTAAGATTATCATAGAACGAAAAATTTAGGGTATCCAGAAAGTAACTTGACATAGAATACTTTGAATTCTTTATTGTTCTTCAATACAATGAGACAATTATTTTTTAGGTTAGAGAACATATAGAAGTTATTATTTATGAAGAAATAGTCCAGTTGTTATCACTAAAATAGCTAAAATATCTTCATAATATAAGTAAACTAAGCACACATGTTTATTACTTATAGCTATATTCCAACACTGTAAGGATATTCTTTTATTCATTTATCAAATTATCTACCCTCTCAGAGCAAGCATTAACTGATTTTAGTTAAGAGTTATGAAACTATTTTAATTACTCTGTCGCTGGTTAATTTCTAGACGCCCTACATACTGCTGTTATTCACGTATCTCACTTGAATTAGTAGATATATCTCATTTTCAACTTATTCTGAATGTAGTTCTTATGTATATACGATCAGTATGTTTAATACGGCTTTTAGCTTTGATTTATAGCATAGGTACTTACGAGTGTGAGTATTGGTGCGGTGATGCACCATGTGACAAAGAGATAGTATTGAGCTGCTCGTTTGCCTAACATCATTTCAACATCGTTCATAAATCGATTGAATCCTAAAAAATGAATGCTATTTTTGTTGAATTAGTGATTTTTTTGATAGAATAATAGACCATAGATATACGCAATGCTGACAACTTCAAAAAATCCTATGAAAACCAGTGATATATTAGCTGTATACTCTTGAAAGAGCTCGAACAGATAGATGCCACCCTAAAAAATAAAAGAACAGTTGTATATTTTCCTATTCCCAATTCTAAAATATACTGACGGGACAAGCAAAAGGTAGACTTGCAAGATAAAAGACTGAACAAGTTATAACGACCAGTACAGATCTTCGTTTTGCGTACGAAGGAAAAAACTCCATAAGAGCCGTAACTGGCACATCAGTAGATGCGAACTAAAGTACAAGTATTTGATTAGTAGAAAACATCTCGGAATTAACTCACTTGTGAACCCAGTCCAAGTGCAAGAAGCATTAAAAAGAAGATAATAGAAAAAAAAGGACTGGCCGGCATTTTTGCGAGTGCTGCAGGATATGTAATAAATGCTAAGCCAGGACCTGATGCCGTAGCATATACTTCTACTGGTTCATTCAAAGACTTAGCAAGAAATCCAATAGTAGCAAAAACAGCAAATCCAGCGAAAACACCAGTAAAACAGTCGCAGGAAACCACAATACACATTTGTCTATTTTTTCGATTAGAATCAACCTTTGAGAAATGAAAGACAAGGCGCTACTTACTGAAAAAATTTATTATGAAAATCGTTAGCTGCTGAATAAGCTATGAGTGAACCAAAACTGATACTTAGAGAGAAAAACACCTGAGAAGCTGCTGCTTGCCATATCTAAAAGATAATAATTTTACGTATGCCTAACATTCCAAGCAAATGTTTGTAATTCTCATTTACCTTAAAACTGCCAATGAGCTCCCATCTGGGTACGATATAGAATATAATACCCTCACGTGCTCCGTCAAGTGTTGCGGTGAAAATGATGAGCACAAGCAGCACAATATACGGGAAGATAGCCGTGAAATATGCGACCTAAAATAATGTGTCATAAGAGTATAGACAAAACAAAACTCCGCTCACTTTTCCCGATGATTGTACACCACGGATGATACACACACAAATGAGAAGCCAAGAGGCGAGCAATAAAACTGACATGTAAGTACCGGGAACACCGAAATCGTCAAAACTTGAACTTTTATTTAACAGAAGTCGACTAAAAATCATGATAAAAATGTTTTAATGTATGTTGATAAACATAAGATTGCTGAAAATTCTTGTATTTAAATCTGTTTGTTTCCTAATTGATTCAAGTTATAGTTTATCAAAAGAACTTCTTTGACAGATCAAAAATGATTTTTCTTAAGTGATCTATAAATTGGCTCGGATATCTCTCGAAGAGATGCAAAAATGACACACAATTTATATTTATCTCAAAACTTACTAAAAGAATTCTTCAGTGACTGTCACTTGTTTTACACTTGTAGTATTGTTCTCTTGACATCCACTATCAGAAAAATTACTAGATAGTGCTGTTGTACAATTCCCTCCTGTACAATTGAATAGTGTACAATTCAATGCTGTGATATTTGCTCCCAAAGTATTTCCTGGCGAGCCAGGAACAAAACAGCCATTTGAATTCCACCAATGACCACAATCGGCCCACAAGAGCCTTTTACGAAATGAAAGAACAAAATAAAACAGAGCCCAAGCAATAATGACATTGTAGTATAAAGTGCCCAATATACTATTTATAATCATAGCAAAACCTACACCTAAAACAAAGCAAGAGTCAACGACGAAAGATTATTCAAATATTTACCTTGCCAGCCTTTGGCAAGAACAAATGCCGATGCTGGACCGCGACTTGTAAATTGTCCAAGAGCTAGTTCCAAATAATAGAGTGGGGCCCCGATTAGAAAGTAAAGAGTGAAATATGGGATGAGAAAGGCACCTAAAATATCCTGAGAAAATTAAGTTAGAAGAAGAAGCACATAAAAGCTGACCTCCACCACTCTGTGCTGCTAGATATGGAAATCGCCATACGTTACCGAGACCAACGGAATTCGAAATGAGTGATAAGACAAATTCAATGGGTCGATCCCATTGATGATTATTTTCTTCCTAGGATAAGGATATTAGAACGGTGAGTTTCCTCTGTAAAACATCAGTTACTTCTTTGTCAGCATTAACTGTATCACTGATGTTGTTATTCTGCGGACGAACAACTGCCTTTGAGCGCCGAAACTAAAAGGATGCATAGATAACGCTTTGATAAAGTGTGAGAAAATTTCATTTAAATAATCTTCCATTAATAATATTAAATTAAGTGCATTGTATAAGATGAGAACTACTACAAAACTCTTCGAAACGAAAAATGTGAAATACTCTTATACCGTCCATACTAATGACTCTTCAATCATTTAATTTGTTTTGATGAGAAATAGCAATATGCGACTTAAAAAATTTGTAGTATCCCATGTCGATCATTCTGGGTCGTAAACGGTCGTATACCTGTCACTCACGGTGAAAAACGGCGACCGTATTTTGTAGTCGTTTACTGTTGTCGCAAACGACCGTCGTAACTAAACGCTAACTGTAAACGGCTGTCGGATATCACAGTAAGCGGTCGTTTACGATGACCAGCTGTTCGCTTAAAGTAGAGTAGCATGTTTTAGATTATAGGTTACACAAACTATCTCAGTGAAACGTATTAAGTGACCATCGTGTAGGTGAATTTAGCATCGCATTCGAATAAAACCTGTCGATTCTCATTTGAGATGATTTTCCAACATCTAGAGCCATATTACTAGTAGAACTTCGTATACCCTATCGAGTAGTATATTTCGATTAATGCGATCTCGAACCATACTCCGGAAATTTTGAAAAATCCAAAAAATTCTGGTATTCTGTTTTGTAAAATGCGCTCATATTCACTTCAACCAATCTTCCATTTTCGTACCTATGTTCCAAGTGGAACTCGACGAACTCTATCCAGTGGAACCCACTTATTTTCCGAAGCTTGAAATCTGACTTCAGCGCTGATAGCATAATGCCAAAGAAACCTAAAAAATCTTACTATGCGCTATGAAAAATCTGCGGATATCATTAAATAGATCTCCTAGATTTGTGTTTATATCGTGAGTGGAACGCTTATAGCAAGGCCTTTAACGAATATGGGGAGCTTTTAATCGAATATGGTGCTAGAATTTCATAGAAAAATATGCTATTTTTGAGATTTTTGGGACCCTTATCAGGGAGACGAAAAATCTGATTGTATAATTCGATGAAATTTGTTGAGATCTGTTTGACACACGAGTGTGAGACTTGAAATATTTCTTGGAATGAATATGGACAGATTCAACAAAAAGAATTTCAGGATTTCTTTGAATTTCTTTCGATTTTTCGAAAATGTAGGAGAATGCTTTGAGATCTGGTTAATCCAAATTACCATTTGATAGAAAATACGAAACTTCACTAGGAACATGCGCATGCGTGTTGGAACATCAGCTCACAAGAGTATCGACAGGTTTTACTCGAATACGATACTAATTTCACTTACGTGTGAAGATCACGATTTTACTCCATCAAAAGTAGCACAATCTTATATTCCTTTAAGAAAAATCGTTTTTCAAAATATAATCGAGTTGGTATGAATTTTTAACAAACAATCAAGAGAAAACCTCTTTTTGAAATTAGTCATCAACACAATAAGTTCCAAGAAGAGAAAATTGAATAGATTTTAATGAAAGAAGAATCCAATTAGTAGGATTCAAACCTTAAAAAATCGAAGAATCTGGCTAAATCTGTCATCAGATGTTTAACAAGTTTTCATTATCAATTTTATTATCCATCACATAGAAATGCTATAATTTTCATCGTTTTTTAAGCCCGCAAAATCATCGCAGTAAGATTTTTTTATGAGTTTTAAACATGGGGAATATACAGATAGAACATCAAAACAAACCATAACACATCGACAGCTCTCTATTGCGCAGAAAAATCCGAAATCCAGCGGTGAATTTCTAAACTACCCAGGAACATTCTCATAAATCAGCACATAAATCATACACTATAGAGCTTACCTACGGATATGATTCATTCCAGCTTATAGGGCAGAGACGTCTATCAATCGATCTATCATAAAGGCTCTCATAATCTACACATGCCTGTTATTTCAGGCATATACCCTACTTGAAATTCAAATAGTTAATATGAAAAAACCATCGAAACACCAAGAAATACTGCCTGAACTGACAAATCTTTGGCAATGATACTGCGCAAGAGTATTGAAAACTCTGTCTAGTATAATGAACAACGATTAAGGTTGCTCTCTACCAAAACAATAATACTCATATTTATTCACAAGCCAAAAATCTATGCTAAATAATAATCTGACAGATCCTTCATTATTTGCTTGATTTCTGGTTGTGATTTCTGACACATCTCCAGGATTCTTCGCAGGCTTTTATTATCTATCGAAAAGAAGCAGCATATATCTTCTGCTTGCATCCTTGGTAGCGCATCACCGACAAAACCTATCGTTCAGAACTCAGCTTTCCGGAAAAAAATCCAAAAGCAGGATTCCTGCATATTAAACCGATATGTGTAAGGACAGAAGACATACCGTGCCCCAACTTTTAACTTATTATTAATATAAGTCCATGAGATCATTTATCAACCCCCTTAAATCTCGACACGCAGCTAGAGAAAGCTATCCGTGCTCTATTCCCGTACTGCTCAAAATCAAAAGTTTTCAAAACCAGACACTTTGATCAAAAATAATTTTAGCATCAAATCATTTTTCAAGATTTCTATTTCTAAAAAGAAGCTGCAATTCACTGCATCAATATTATTTAGGAAATCATACGCATATCAAAGGGAGACACTAGAATATATCGGATCCTTGTGATCTCTAAAAGGCGTATGTCAAAAGACCTCTAAAGCCTACTTGAACCTTCGCAGTAAAATCGGAAAGAAATTGCTTTTCCACTAAAAACCAAGTTCAACTCTGAAGCAGATCTGTACCAAAAAAAACTTTCTATATGAAATCTCCGAGAAACCATTCGAAATCAATCCTCTGAATTGAAAATAAAAACTTTCTAGAAGTGTTTCTACGATCAGGAGCGTAGGATTTCATAACTAGCAGAAATCACATTTTGATGTTTCTCCTTTTTTCTCACCCATTATCATGTATGCTGCTAATTATATTAATGCTAATCAAATTCCGTATATTTCTCTGTCAAGATCCTCACTACATCAGCAGTGGCAGAATTCTCACCAAGCAAAATTCGAGAATTCTGTTCATTTATAAACTATGCTATATTCTTTCTTTCCTGTATTATATTCTTTCTTTCTTGTGCTATTTTCTTTCCTTCCTGNCCCTCCACTACATCTGCAAGGCCATTATTTTTCATGATTTCCAGCTAACCATAGTGTTGCTGTATCCCTTCCATAACTATTCATCAGTTTAATGATTTCTTATTGTACCTACTATAAGAAAAATCATAAACAGCGCAACGAGTACTTATTGATACCAGAACTCAATTCTGAACATTGACCCCGATTTCAGATTAATTCTATTAAAAAACCAATTTTAGCAGGATTTCTATGATGCATTTTGTATCTTTCAGATTTCTCAGGATTCCGACCGTATGACTCAGTAGAAATCACGGTGGATCGGTAATGGTTGCTTTCAATGCATTCTGAAGAACAAAAATGTTAGGATAAGATCTGTTTGAAGTATGATTTCTGTTTTTTTTTATGTGAGGTGGCGCAGGATTTTTTGCTGCTGACAATGTTTCATCTGATTTCTGTTCAAGTACAGCAGAACTGATGTCTGCAGTATGTTTTTCATTGATCGGTGGGTTATGCATATGTGTATTTCTTTTTTCCGAAATACGATCGTAAACGATCGGTTACGGTGTCGTTACGGTCGTGTACCTTGCAGTAGTTGGTCGTTTCCGGTCTTCAATACGGCCTTTTACGGTAGGATACGACTTTGAAACGGTTGATGTATTGTGCCATATACGACACGGCAATATACGGCCGTAATACGGCGTATACGGTCGTAAGTTCCGCGTGTACAGCCGTATCTAGTCATCGTAATGCACGACCTCGGATATCCACTTTTACCCATAACACAGAACATATCTGCTTGCAGCCGAGTTAATTTAGTTTTGGAAACAAAAATATAGAGAAGTACGCTTTTCCCATTTAGAAAAGACAGATTTCAATACTTCTCGCCATTTACCCAAAACTGTTCAAAGTACTTAAGAATAATATCTAACGTAAGTGCAGTTTCTTACATGAAAATTAAACTATTTTAGATGTACAGAATTCCATTATTGGACATGAAACATGTTTACAATAAGGATGAAAAAAAGAGCGTCCCTAGAAATCCAATGCGGCAAAAAATGAAAAGAAAAGGTAACTGTTCACATCATTTCAAAGTTACAGGTCTATAGGTGTATTTTCGGCTAAATGAAATTACATATAACTTGTAAAATGAGCATGTACAATCGAAAGAAGTAGAGCCGCGCAAGCATGATTATATCTGTCCCTTCAGAAAGGATAATTTTGATATTTGATTGATAATTATCGTGAGCAAGTCTTTAGTTAAAAATTTCCGCCCTATATGATAAATGCTTTCAATTAATTACAAGTCTTTTAAATGACAATAAATCTATATCAAATTTGTTAGACTCTAATTTTAGTATTTTATTCAATGTGTAGCACTTACTCTATTGATAAATGAATTCATCATACTTTCTCCACACCTTGTTCTTTATTTTGATCAACCAAAAAGAATAAGAAAATTGCGACAATAGCAGGGTTCACCTCTTATCACTAAGGGCTATATAACATTGCAAAAAGAAACTGATATAATCCAAATATTTGTATCTGAAGCAAAGGAAATACATTGCATGCGCTCTGTGCCTGCCACTTTCTTTTATTGCGTTCTCCTCCAATAAAGCACTTTTCGCTTGATCTGCTACATGAAGAGACAAGAATAGACAGAACAATTAACTCTTTCGACAATAGTCAAACAGTAAAAACGAGTGAATACAAGCTTTGACTAAGATAAGAATGGTTAAAAAATAATAATATTATTATTATTCTGTCACACGGTTTATTATCTCTATACTGTTGACTTGATTCGTCAATACAGAATCGCAATACAATATAATTTCTATTCGATTACAAAATATATAAATTATTGTATGAAAATTGTTGAAATTAGTACAGTAAATCAAATCTTGTTAAAACTCAAGCGAAAAAGATTGAATATAGTCATCATACGAATGACGGAGGCAGTGTCCAAGAAGAAAAAAAAGACTTTAGGAACTCTTATCGCTGTCTGAATTTGTCGTGTTTTTTCTATACAACAACCCCTGATAAACTAGTCAAGGACGACTGTGATGACGAAAAAGGATCTTTATTGACATGCAATAATATAATGTTAGTGCAAACTGAAATTTGTCAATATTGATTGATTAACTGATCGTATACGATAAGATAAAGTAATAGAATGACGTTGCAGACACGTTGAAGCATACATGTTGTTATTTTCATCAATGGATCATAAGTTACACAACGCGTCAGAACATTTGAAAAGATCATAAATTTTATCTTTACGCGTGATTCTAACATCAGAAAGCGACAGTGAAAAGAAAGAATTTGTGACTGAGTCTTTTATGCAAGTAATCATGATGTTGTAGAAATATAGCCATCGAATATCCATGAATATGAGAAACAAATGCGCAGTTGTTATGCAAACTGTTACTTCTAATAATAAAACATTGCTTCCCTTTGTTACAGTATTTACCAAAAATTTACAGATTATTCTTTCCTACCAGTTGAAGCTTTACGAGAATTTACTTTGAAACTGGTAGTAATGAGTTATATTTATTAGAAATTACTTTCTCATCTGTTGTTAGTTTTTTACTGTAACTTTTTCATGAATTTGAATATGCGTCAGCATCCGATATTTATGATCGTTTAAATTAAGTTGCAAAATAATCAGTTCTACGTCACCTTCAGATACTGTTTCAAATTTCCAAAGCAAGGCAGTACATAGTCCTCCTCAGGGGCTTCAAAAAATTACCCTTACGATCAACCTATTATATTTTAAAATCATATGACTGATGCTCTACTTGATTAGAAAATATTTTATAATAAACATCACTGAATTCTGAAGAAAGAAAATGGAAATTAACTTTAATCATGACTGTGGCAGCTGGGATTTATTTACACTTCTCGGTAACTCTCTCGAAATATTGAGATGAATCCAACAAGGCTTCCGAGTAAATACAAAGTATGAGAGCGGCTGTACATGAACTCAAATACAATTTCACATACTAAATCTTGATCATTTCTCAATGCGTAAATGAAATGGTCACAAATCTTCGATTATAATAGCTCCTTTCACTAAGAAAATCATAAAAGCATTGTGATAATAATACGAGTACAACTCAATCTGAATGAGAAGAACTATCAAGTTGCTTTTATATTTTTGTGAGTGACACTATCAGTAGATTCATACACTTACGCGATTTTATCAGGCAGAATTTCTTCCGGAAAACAAGAATAACCGTGCTCCATATCACGGGGGTGCTACTTGAATAAGTTACGGGAGATCTTTCCGCATTATTCATTCAACTAAAGGTAATCCTCATCTGCATTTTCTCATAAAATATTACTCGATGGCTAGGATCTCAATCATCGAAATATTATAATGTAATTTGACATTGTTTACAAGATATTTCATGCTTCTATTATGTACAATAAATGTCTATCTGTTCTTCTTTTGTTTTCTGATTTCAAGAAAACGGCAACAAGAGAAACAGTTGCATGAGTTTTATCGACCATTACTATACTATTTTCCTGCTGTTTCATTACTCGGGAAAATAAGGAGTGACAAAAAAATTACATTGATGCACATTTTAAGTGGGGAAACATAATTTTATCGTAAGAATAATATGACTTGATCAAGATAAAACAACAGAAATTTTTTACACAAAAAGTGAATCTATATGATTTTCGAACCAGATAGGTATCAGTCCGGGGACTCTATTTGAATTCATTGACAAAAACAATAATAACAAAATTAATAAAAATGAATCACTGAATTTTTCAGTATCGAGCAGCCCGCCGCAATTCTGAGAAGAATGGCATAATGCTCAGTGATATTCTTCAATTAGTGTCGGGTATAGTGTGCTTTTATTTTTAAGATGTTCACTATTTTGCTGCAACAAGTACGAACGTATTAAGATCTCAGTCTCAATTAAGTGTGGGTTTGTGTGTATGTATTAGTGGAAGATATTGTTCTCCCCGTCTCTTTATTAAATCACTACTTAACACGTATGGATGTACATACACACAACGACTACACTACATCAGACCAACTAGAACAGAAAGAAACACTCGTATATATATGTCCGTTTCACACATCGAAGGTAAACGAAAGAGAAAACGAATACAAGAAAAAGAAGATAATGTGATCGAAAGATATTGCACCGAAGAAAGAGATATATCTTAATACGTAAAGAATAACGTCGCATCGATGAAACAGAAATGATATTAGGATATGTGAGTGTGAGGGCAGACCCGTAACAGTATGCAATAATTTTCCTTTGTCTAACGTTACATTCCCACTCACACTCTTATTTTTCAAGCCGATTATGCAGCTGATTGTTGAAATAAAGAAACAACTTATCAACAAAAAATAATGTGTACGTTGAGTTAGATTTTGATTGATTATAGATCATATTTGAATCAGTTTTCCAAAACAAACATTTTGTCATGCAAATTTGATAAAGATGGTGCCAAAATGAGAAATAGCTGGTTTAATTTTCTTGTGTTCCGTTTTTAAGTCACTTAGGATATAAATCATCGTATGTATATAATTGCTATACTTATTCAATGTACTTGCATCTAAACTGCGATCACACGTGCGTAGTTTCAATGCTTTCTTTGAGAAATCTGTAGAATTAGTTTAGTAAACTTTATCTTTTTGTGTTTTATTAATGCGAGATGACTACCAGACTATATTTTTAGAAACGTGACTTTAACGAGAAAACATACTCTTTCTTTTTTCTCATATAATTACTTTTTTTCTCGTTTAATTAACTTACTTTTTTCAAGGATTTTCTTTTACAATCAAATTGAAATCTAAACAGTTTATCTGGTTAATTTTTTTTCTTTCTTGACTCGACTATTCTAAGTTGTCGTCTAGCTTTTTACCAAAAAAAGCGAGTAATTTTCTCATGCATACTTTTTTCAATGAGTTTTGTGTGCATTCGATAGACTTGTTCTGCGAGAGCTGGAAAGCATCTTTTTGGTTTATTATTATTTTTCTTTGCGTTTCGAGAGAGTTATTAGAATTTTTAAAGAAGCGACAGAATGAGAAGACATAATTTTATTTTTTCTGCATTTAGTTGCTAGTTCAAATATTTTACTTTACTGACTGGGGAAAACCAAAATGCTTGGTTTACTTTTACTTTTTTTTCTTTCTTTTTTCGCTCAGCTATCCTGAGTGCCAACACGTATCTTATAAAAACAACCTGGATCAATTAGTCGTGTATGCTTTTTTTTCTGTGAACGCGGCCTTGGTTTGTTGGTTTCTCTTGGAGACTGCTGACAGAAATAGTATAGTTAGTTCTTTCTCTTTATCCACTTATCGTTATACTTCTGAACAGATCTTGGCCTTGTTTTTTTTATTGTTTATCTAGTTACTAAGCTAACTTAGATGTGTTCCAAATGAATACTAGTACTAGAAAGAAACTTTAATCGTTCACTGCCAATTTAGTCATCTTGGTAACTTTCAAACACCATATCACATGACATTGAATAAGACTTTTCTGTTCGATTTTGCTAGATTCTATGATTTTCAAAGTTAATTTATCTGCACATCATAAGAAGAATTGTGAAGGAGTGAAAGTTGATAGATATTGAAAGAGCAATAGTTGCAAACATATTCGAGTTTTCAAAAAATGAGTATAACTTATTTTCAAGTTGATTCTCGTTTCTAAGAAATGAAATCCATAGTAACGTTAATTCAAGTATCCATAAGATTCGATTAGATTAGCGAAGAGTATTTTTTTCTTAATTCAGTTCTGAGGGTGACTTTGTAGAGAATTTCAAGGGAAGAACAAAATTATTTGGTTAAGATGTTTTCTCATCACGATTCACGCTCCCTGCTAGTTTTTGAGGCATTTGTGGCGACAAGGAGAGTAAAATAGTCCACTTTACTTTCATCTTCAGGCGTCTTTTGTGAAGCATCGAATCAATTAGTTTACTCAAAAAAATAACCATCCCAACTGATGTACAGCTTTGAAATATGCTTACGAGTTCTTCGGTCACTGTAAAGAAAAATCAATAGAAATCTATATATTTCACAGATGCTTTATTTGATAAATCTTGATTGGATCGATGTAGTAATTAACTTGCTATTTATTAGATTTCAGAATAGTATATGAAGGAGAATAGTTTAATTTAGATTACGCTCATATTGACACACATATCTTAACAGATCGAGAAACATGAAGAATCATTTAGACTTTATACTCTTAATCGAACGGTTTTCAAAGACTATGGATACTAACATTGTGTATTGATAAAAAAATCTAACCATTCATGCATAAACATTACTATCTACACCATCAACCATCGAATTCAGTACCGATTTTGTTACATACAACTCATTCGAAATCATTAGCTACATACGTAGATATATAGAACAATGATCTGTGTTGGATATCTTGAATAGTAGTTGATCCTACCTACCTACTTATATACATATAGGGGCTTATGTTTTGCTTTAAGAAAGTTTCACTGGCAAAACTGAAATAATTTCTATATTTTTGGGGATATCTCCCCAACCCTCATTGTGATAAGAATAATCACTGAGTGTAAGACAATAATTCCAGCCTATTAGTAAAAAAAAACGTATTGTAGTTATGATACGTGCATTTATATCGTCATATTGCAGATTAATGCTACTTCTTTATTTGTCACTGCTTTTGAAGAAGAATGAGCACAGGTTAGTTAACTTATAAAATTTATCTTTCTCTACGTTGATTTTATTTTGACAGATCAAGAACGCCGCAAAGGCAGAGCTATATTTGATGCTTATGTATCTCTCCGTAAAATTGCAGAAAAATATGAGCTGGAAGAAAAGTTGGCCATTCCACGCGTAGTTTTTGTGGGCGAAACTTCATCAGGTAAATCCATGTAAGTATAATAGATAATAATGTGATATTGAATCGATATTTTCCATAAAATCATAAATATATTATGTCAAGTATCGTCTAAAATATTTCAAGTTTTGTTGCAACTGAAAAATAATTAGTATCGAACCGCTGCCCTGATAATTGTTAGAGAATTTCTTTTAAAATTCACGATCCAAATTCTTTCCAATTATAATGGCTCTTACTCATTGATAAGACTTGTTACATCCGATAGAGACACTTAAAATCAATTCTAACTTGCATTTTTACAATGTATTTCAATAAAATCTGCCATGCTATAATGGATTTCTCATTTAAAAGTCAAACCAGATTATACTTAACCGACAAGATAAGTCTATCAACTATATTTAAAATGTGTTTGCTGATTTTCTAGGCTGGTTCAAAACTTTCTTCGTTTTCCTTGTGCATTTTCGCAGAGTGACGTTGGAACACGATATCCCATACTCTATCGTCTTCGTTATAATTCAACATTAGGCGATAATGTTATTCTCATCAACCATCCAGCAACAGTTAAGCGACTACAAGATTTAGCTGAACATTTATGGCACGTCATGGAACAGATTGAACGCGAAGATGGATTTTGTTAGGAAGAATATCTCGTTCATATTGAAAGTAGTCGATATCGGGATTTCGAAATTCTCGATGTTCCGGGATTGATTAGTGGCTCTCGGAATAGTCAACATGCTGCCGCTGTCGAACGGATTACTGAATATTATGTATGTGATCCGACATTCTTAATTGTTCAATTGAAAGAAGCAACACAATTAGGTGTCAATAGTTTCGGAACGAAACGTATTCGAGAATTTTGTCTAATGGATCCTGCTCCTTGTGGATCTACATTGGCTCCAAGACTTGATTATGAAGACTATATACTCTCACGGTTCAAACAAAATTTGATATTTTCATGGATGCACATCGAGATGGTGAACAGGCTAATGAAGATCTACTGAAATTACTTGAACATTTCAATCAACAAACATTATTTGTTAGCATGGTTTTTGATGCGTAAGTAAACGATGATCCGTATAGGCTAAGAAAGGAAAGGAAAAAAACTGTTGATTGATTTAGATATAATTTTGGCAAACATATATATGAACAAAATGCTCAGTATATTGCTGATTTATCTGAATTAGAATTAGAGCATGTTGACAAATAGGTTTGTGGAATGAAAGAATCATCACAACGATCGACTAGCACAGATGAATAATTTAATGAAGAACTATTTCGAACATTGATTGGCATTAACATTGTTCGAGAACGCATTCAAGATATGTGGATTAAAGTAAGTCCTGGCAACTATTTGTGATAAAAATAGAAGATAGTTATAATCAACGAGAAGAGTTTCTACTGATTTTGCAAGAAAAAATGAAAAGAGATAACTATATGATTCATTTTAAGATAAATGAATTTATGTGTTCAAGGAATTTACTTCTATGAACTTTTCACTCTAGAAATAGAAAAGATTATTTATCATCATTTCAACATTATTTTCAGGCATTTCGTAGTGCTATTCCTAAAATTCAACAGGTTCTTCAAGAACTCGTTTATGAACAAGATAAACACTCTCATGTTCTAATGAGTTTAGTCGAAGAAAAAGATTTGAAGGCTATTCGAGAGATCTATCAACGTTATATTCGAACATTTCGTTCGACATTATCCAATTATATTGCTTTTCGTGCCGAAATCAATACTCTCTTTGATGTGGAAACATACAGTCGAACATATGCACAAATCGAAGAAGAATATAATAAATGGTCGCGTAGAATTCAATTGGTATGGCCGGCTCATCAAACAGCTGGACAAATGATCAAGGAATCATTTGAACGACGTCTATACTCATTACCATTACGCTATATCGGTGCACAACATTTTGAACGCATTCGACAAGTATTTTTCTACATGATTTTTAACTTATCAACCGGCAAGCCATCAGCTAGATTGGATTGAATCAGCTCAAGGACTTCTCTACGGTGTCAATGCTGATAATGAAAATCTGGAGAAAGGTACACGTGAACTTCTATACACATACATACGTGAAACATTCCTTATGGGCATCTGTTGGTTAACACAAATTTATTCATTTCTTCTTGAGCATTTTGAACAACAGGTGAATTTGCTTTATTAGCTACGGGTCACGAGAAATTCCTGAGTCTTGTTCGATTAGAATATCATCGAACGACACGTGAAATGCTTCGTCATGCTGTTGAAGCTAGCAAACATGCTCGATACGCTAAAATGGCCTATGCTGCTCATAGTATCTCTCATTATCTTCGAATATTGGTCGAATCATTTCCACCGACTATTCAAACAGCTCAGAAGAAAGAAATTCCAGTTGCTGACACTAATCCTCGCCGATTAATTTATAATAATGAGGCTTTTCTACCTGAAATTCGTAATTCTGAAACGGCTAGTTATCCACCTGCAACACGAAATACAACAAAAGAATTATATTCGGCGATACGAGGTCTATTACTTCAGGATATTACAGCGAATTTCTTTGCTAATGTTGTGATTGAAGTTCAACGCTATGAATCAATTTATATAAAGAATTCTTTACAGCAGCGCCTTGATCAGATGTCAAATGAAGAAATAGCTCGCCTGTCTCAAATTGATGTTGAAGAGCATCTGCGAGAATTTCAAATGATTTATGATAAATTAACTAGTTTAGAAGATGCTTGTGAAGCAACAGAGCGTGCCTGCCAATTATTTGATGGTAAAGTAATTGTTGATTTTGCAAGTAAAAATGATCCAACCAAAACTATCTTTCGTGAAAAACGAAATCGTCGTCATCGCGATATTACGAATAAATTTTATCAAGTTAAACCAAAGAAGGATGATGCTAAAATAAAAGCAGCAGATATTCAATTTAATGCTTTTCAAGATGAAGATGAATATCAATTGAAAATATTGAATGGTGATCATCTAGCGTGTCCAAAACATCTTCAACTGTACCGAGATGATGATTTAAAAGATTTGGAATATGGATTTCTTCCTGGAGATCATTTTCGATCTCACCAACAGAAAATAAATACATCGAGTGAAAAAAACAAACCCACGGTTAATTTATCAGTACCTAAAGTCACCAGTACAGATAAAGTGGAAATTAATGGTGTAAGTAGTATGTAAGATTGAAAGAAAATCCATTTCTTTTGATCTCTTTTAGATATATCTATAGTTAAATCAGATGATTTGCACATCGAAACTAAAGCAAACGATTCTTCTCCTAGGCAAGATCGTGATGAGAATAAAGCAAAATGGTATGACAAAATGAAGCCCAAATAAAAGCTTCGTTACTTCGAAAAATCACACATTCTAGAAACTTTCTCTTATCAGTCAATGATATTTTTTTTATCTCGATTATCACGTATCATTAGCTTTTACTATTAGTGATTATAGATTATTTTAGAAAAATAGCATTGATTTCGATGTATCTATGAACATCATGCAAGCTACTTGAATAACCAGAAATATATGATAAAAAAAGAATAGCTTTTTTTTCTGCACTCGTCCATATAGCAACAAAAATACAAAAATAAAAATTAGCATTGGTTTTTTTATCATGAGCATACAGCGAAAAGTAGACTTTATTGCATAACATGATATACGGATAATAAATAACGGATGCATGTAAAATAAATCAGAAAAAGAGTCTTTCATTTTTGCAGTACTATCGATGTAATAATAATATATGAGATTTGTATTTGAACTTACAACAGATGGGTATAAAATATTATTAACAGAGATTCTGGAAAAATATTCAACTTGAGTTTGGCCCATATGTTATTATATGATGAATTATAATTTTCCAACAAGCATTAAGCTTGCCCATTATTTAGTTTTTATCTTGTTTATTCTCGCACTTATATTACGTTGTCTATATCCACACTATAATGTATATATTATTGTGAAAAGAGAATGTATTATAGTTCTACAGAGCCTTTTTATGGACCCTTCTATCGAATAAAACACAGAATCATCGAATGATTCTGAATATAAACTAGATTTGACAAGAGCTAAATAAATGATTTATCATCAAACCTAAAGTGATGTGTATTAAAGCGTTTTGTACTCGAGACAGACTCTAATCTTGGAATATTCCATTCTTCAATTCGGTAAGACTCATACATGGATACAAGTACGGTTCTCATTTTGATAGTATTTTGAAATATTTCGAACTTTCAAAATCTTAGTGACCGGAATTACATAATCAAGCTGATACACGAAAGTCTTTCGTTGCAAGGCTGACCTCAAAATCGAATAGAGTATTTCTAACGTTGCAGAAACCTTACAAGAACTATGCATAGAATAAGTATGAAATCTATTGTGGAATCAGAAGTGGAGATGTGTTCATAGGCTCAACTCATACAAGACAGGCAATCGCTATTAAGAATATTCTTGACTTTTGTTGTTGTCGGTAAAATAATTTAAATGCATATTTCCTTGACTCTATTTCTCTTATTTTGATTAACGAAACACATTGCACTTCTTATAACTTCGTAATATTTATCTAAGAAAATGTTGATTGTGTCAGGTGATGACAAGTGTAGACCTAAATCAATATTATGCTTTCCTAGTAAATTGTGCGCTTCATTCATCGATGCCGGTTTATTGGCATATAAGTGCAAGGGTGTGAGGGTGAGTGCTTTTCTACTCATCGTATCCACACCCTCAAGAAACAGTTAATATTAGCAGATTATTAGTGATATTTAGATCGATCTATTGTAGAATTGGCTAATATTCACACCCACATCCTCAGTGCCCATGTGAAAGCTCGCAGCTTCAATAACTACTTAAATAATAAATGTAATCTAAAATCTCCGAACTCGATAGTACAAGTGTCAATTACTTCTTTAAAAATCAAAATTGATGAATTTTTCCAAGATTTTTACATCCTTCGTTACAGTAATTTTGTGACGTTTGGAAGCAGGAATAAGGGAATTAATTTTTTCCCAAGCCTTTTGTTCATTCATAGTGAACACCAGACAATAATTGTTGAAACCCAAGTCACGTACGGCAGCTAATAGGCGAGCGCCAGCATTGTCTGGCTGAATCTCCTTATCACGTGTCATGTCCGTAACAATGCGAAATGTAGGCTCATTTTTCAACCGCTCCCCAAACTTACAACGAAGAAAAACCAGTGCGGATTCAGTACTAGCCTTCGGGATGAAGTGAACATTTTTATCCATGCCTATCGTGCCAGCTTTCTCCATGTAATCCTTATTTTCCCACCAGTCATAAAAAATATAATCATCCACCCACATCACTGAATGTTTGCACAGGCCCAGTTCAATTTGGCGCATATATATTTTAGTCTGCCTAGATGATACTTTGACGATGCGAGTTACGAGAAAAGTGGAGTGAGGTGGAAAGAGTACTTCTTCTTCTTGTGGAAAATTAGAAAAATACTCGATACAACGACCTGTGAGAGAGTAGATAATAAAGATGGTGTTGCGACTAGAGAAATTTTCCGGCGGTTGCTCGCCTTTTTTTGAACTGCTAAACTGAATCCAACTCACTAGATTGCCAGGCTTGTAATCGTCTAACTCTGTAGCATCAAGCGTAACTGCACGCGAAGCAATGCCCCAATAGAACTCGATATGTGCCAAGGCTTTGATAAGATAATACATGATAATACCTGCTTCTTTAAACTTATCCGTATTAACAAGTGTTGTTGCTTCCCCATTGCCATGCCGAGCAATGAGAGATGCACTACGATTGACCGTTTGATAAACGTGCGACCCGGTATAAAACGAGAGAACGAACGCACATGCTAGGGCATTTTCTCGATTCATCCCTTTCCTCTTGAAATATTCATAGGTGTCATTACTTTTGGCGTTGTGTTGTTCCATACCGGTCGCGGTCTCGAAACGGGCACAAATTTCACGGAGACGCTCGAATCCTCTATCGTGGACTAATTGAGTTATGGAACTTTGGAAATTGTCTTCAAATACTAAATATTTCTTGCGATTGTTCACCAGTTCAAATGCTTCAACATATAGAGTAAGGTTATCTGCCAAAAGTAACTCACACTTTTCTGAATCAATCTTTTCAGCATCAGGGCAGTCAGTAGTGTGCTGAACAGAACCAATTAATTTCATGTAACAATAGTGCGGCGTATGGGTATTGTCTTCTTTGTATGTATTTCCTTCGAACGTATGCTCAGTCTGAGTTGTCAAAAGTTTGACCGTTTTCATATTTGAGGCACGCCTCTGTAAACGCTCGGCTTCATCTGCATCCATATTGTACACTTGATGAGGCATTGGCACTGCCTAGAAAACAATCGGAATATTATCTCATAGAATCTGCATTTTCTTCTATTGGGAAAATTCTGTTGAAAGAAAAGCGATAAAATGTATAATTGAAATGAATTGTGTGTTTCATTAATCAATCACTTGACTTTTAATCTAGTATTTTACACCGCAGTATTACCGTTGAATTCTCAACACCCGCAAACATTCAGGGATCTTGTTAATCCTTTATAGTCGAAATTTTTATGAGTGTCAAGTATGTTGTTGCATTTTTTTACCAATAGCAAGGTCAAAAAAACTTTTTCGGAAACATTCGCCTTTGCTACATGCATATCTGCCCAAAGGTTCCACAATCGCTTAGATATTTAAACTAAATATATTCTATGTACTTATTTTCTAAACAAATACAAGAAAATATGCCTAACATGGTTGTATACTTGTGCAGTGGTGCTTTATTATCTCTTACACCTGTGGTAATGACTTTTGACCCAAACACTAGCCCACTTTCTTGAAGCAAAAACATCGACCAATAGGTTTATGGTAAATTACCAGAACGAATCGCTAAAGTTTTACAGTGTACATTTCGCAAATATAGAACGGACAGTATGGGAATATGAAACAACTCAATAGCAATTATACCTCTCCATTATATGGATCAATATGAAATATTATGCCGAATATATCGATAACAATATTGAATAGATTCTCTAGGAACTGCTTTGAGTGGTAATCATTCCTAATTCGACCCTTTTTTTTCAAATATTCAGCCTTTAGAATTCGGTCAAAACTATTTTTATCGTGTTGTGAATACCATCATGTGAAAGAACGAGCAATTTCATCCCATCAAAACCATTCAAACTTGGTCAAATATAGATAACAATGATAGACGCCAATGGTATCTATAAACGCATTCTTCTCATGTCTTCTCCGTTGGTGTTTCTAAGACGCTGTAAGATTCTTTTACAATGACTTTTAACCTAACAGGATTAGTACAGGCTTTTACAAGCTATACATTGACATAATTTATATCACAAAGCTTTTCTGCTCAAAAATATTCACTAAGCACGTATTCCTAAAATGCTTAGAAAAATTATTATATAGATTTCTTTCAGCAACTAAGCATATGTAAATCAGCATTATAATACAGAATTGATGTAGTTTTTCACATATTGCTGGCTGGTTTATTTAATATCGCGAAATTTTTGGACTCAAAATCTCTATTGGCCCAGTAAAGCTTAGCTCATGGGAATCACAAGATGAAGTGTGGTTTTTGCTTGAAAGACATCTGGACGAAAGCTCAATGATAGAGCTTCGCCTTATAAAATCGTTGCAGCTTTTCATCCGGTACATGCTGATGTAGCTCCTTTCTCGAAATGGAGAACATAAATTTATTGAGAGGAGACAAAGTTCAAATCAGAGGTAAATCGAGCGTAATGATTTTCTATGGTGTCTAAGACAAGAAAATGAGTGTTGACATCGAGACTTTACCCCTCATGAAATTATTATACACGCAACTATTTGCTGTCGTGAAAATATTTTCATCTGCATCCAGTCTGAATGAGTGCGTGTTCAATGAAAAGAATATGTGCCCTGAGGGTGTGGGTAGGAGAGACGATGAAAGACTGACTCCTACACCCTGCACTATTCCTATCGAAATATTCAGCATAAAAACATGCATTGATCCATACACTGCTTAGCTAAAATTGTTGGTTGACCGTTGCATGGCATTATGCAATCCCTTCATTTCAAAATGATTTTGACAACTTACGTAGTAATACAATGGCCTTACATGATGTTATAAGTATTCTTGAAGCTTAACTGAAAAAAATCCTCTTCCACAACTAGAACAAAGCGACATATGTAGTGTTGGTTTTTGCCGACAATCGTTTCAATGAATAAATAAAATATACTATAGTTAGAAAGAAAACGAATTTAAACAATGAGCAAGGCCTTTTTGGCGGTGTAGAGAGACATCACCTTGCCGGCTTTGTGTTTCATCGGCATCTCTTCGTTGTATGGTGACAGGGAACGAGTCAACAAATGTCAAGAGTTCATTGGGACTGAGCGCTACCAAAATAAAACATGACAGTCTTACTTGCTCGAAGTGACTGGTAATGTCAAACTGCGCGGATACGTACAGTGTTGTGTCTCGCACATATTTGGTTGCGTATCGAATGATAAAAAAAATGAAATTCTACTTTAATTTTTCAGTCCAACTTCTATGAATCAAAACTTTTGGTAAGAATGTTTGTTTAATATGTGCAAAGAGTAAGGCTTTTTAACTATGTTTTGCTATGAATAATCTGAAGAATAATTCATGACTTACCCTTTCCATAGCCACTTTAGTGCCATCAGGAGCTTGTGGTGAAGCATTATTGATTGTACGCTTAGTAGACGTCTCACGTGTGTGTTTGCGTGATCCACGATGGGAATTCATTTAAGATATCTTGTGTTATTGTTTTTTTTCTAAAATAGATCACTGTAGTTAGACGATACTCGATATGAAAGAGCAATTTCGATCAATAATAGAATCCGCTAGTTTAGTTTGGTAGATAAGATCATTTTCTAAACACGAATCAGGAAAAACAAGAATCTGAGAAAAACAAACGAACTCTAGCTTTCAATAAATGTTGAAAATGAGTGATTCAATCAGGCTGTGGATTGTACAACGGAACAACAAGATGGTTCAGATTTCATCTACTTGTAAGATCTTTCAATAGTTTGACTTTATTTGACATACTTCAAGGTACTTTAATATACTATAAAGTATTACAAAAGTATCGTTTTTCTCGGTTGGTTTTTTCTCGACCTCGGATACATCAAAATCTTAGTAAACAGCATAATACGTAAGTACTTCTCGTGAGAAACTCAAGTTAACTGATGGTGCTCATGTCACTGCTCCAATTGGTTTATACTACAGTTACAACCCACAACGAAGATGATAATCGGTTCAATGTTATATCATTGACAGCTTTTATTATGAAAGTCTTTTTTATGTGGTCTGATTTCGGAGGAATTTTTTCCTGCAAGACTAGCTCGAAGTTAATATTATGTAAGCTCGGTGGAGTGGATGTTTGAGATGTGAGGGTAAAGGTACGATAGATCGCAACAAATTGTACTCAGGATAAGTGGAGTTTTGTAAAAACTTGCAGTGATATTTTCTATGTAAAAAAATTGACAACAATTTCTGATTTCGCAGTGACAGATATTTTTATTTGAAATTCAAATCTTAAATTTTAATCCAGTTCATCCAAACTCGACCGTTATTTTTATGCCTCGACAGCATGGAAAAAATTCCATAGGATGGTCTTAAATGTTATGTGTTACTCGAAATACTGAAATTTGTATTATCTACTACTTTTATTATCGGTAAAGTGTAATCGTACTAATAATCAATCTGTTTAATATAGTTGGCATTAACCTTTTTTTTTTGTCTAAAATTACCAGTAATCGGTTTCAATTTTTTTCATGCTGTTCACAAATATTATATTTTGATTACATCGAATTTGAATACTAATTGAAAAAGCATGGAAGTACGTCTGGAATTTCTATTTTTGCGTCTGAACTTCAGACGTGCACAGGACAAGATTTTTTGTCCTGTCCTTACCTGCCCTGCTGGCTAATTTGGTCCTGGCGGGCGTCAGGACAGGGCAAAAATCGAAATCTCATCCTGTCCTGTGCACCTCTCTGGTCTGAAGACAAGAAAGTCACATTTTTCTCGAGTGAAAAATAAATTTAAAAATAGTAATGCATACTTGTATTATTCATGAGAGAGTATCGTAACCAAGGAATAATATATCTTCTAAGAGTTAATACAAAAAATCCTCATAGGTCTACAGAATAAGCTACTATTATTGATACAGTTTTTCACTCGTGTAGTTTAACGAGTATGCATGCAACATTTGATAAAACCAAAAAGCAAAAATATTTCACGATTCAATTTTTTCATAATGGATCCAAATATCGAATGGAAGATCAAACAATTTGTAATGGTCAAAATTTTTAAAATTAATTTCAAAAGCAGCACCTTTCGTAGCGATTTTTACATCCCTTCAGCTTATGAATTTTTTATCTGGGAAAATCTTATTCGAAAGGAAAAATACAGACTTGCCTTAAACAGTTTCAAAGACTTTAATCTATTACTGCTAATATTAAATAAAAATAAAAACTACCCAAACTTCACATTAAGCGCTCCTTACAAGTTTTGTTTTGTATAATCACAATAGATCGTGCTCGATATTTTATCGGTGACAACATTACTTAGCTTTTTTCTCGTATATACGTTTACGTGCATCGTCTATGCAGACGACAATTTCTATCAACTGACAGCTTTCTACATGAATGAGTTGGCTATCGCATACATTTCTTCCTCTTCCTTTTTTACTTTTTTTGCACGACGTCTCAAAATGAAGAGACAAAATATAGTCGATATTTGTAAACACTAAAGCATGATGCTCGACTCGCGAAATATTTTTTTGACAGTCAAGTAAAAAATGGTAGTCGTTTTATTTCATATATAACACATTAACACATACTTTTGTTTTTGTTTTACGTCGCTTTTTTTAGGATACTGACTCGTTCTGTCGACCGTAAAGAACTTGTTTACTGGAAAGTCTCGGTTTGAGAAATTCTATTTTATATTTCAATGAATACGAATCTTCAATCAAATTAAACTGATAAAATTCAATTGCGCACATTATTACTATATTTAAGAAAAAATAAATATTGTATTTATATTTTGTAAAAAATGGAAGTTAAAGATAATAGTGAAATTTTCCCTTTTAACAACAATCAACAAATAACAGAATTTCCTAAATTTAGAATTGAGCACACTTTATATAGAGCTAATCAGTCCAACCTTATCTGCGATACAGAAATTTTAATACAGCAACTTAAAATCCTCATGAATGAGTTCTAGACCGAAATAAATGCTAAGATTTCAGCTCAACAACTATGCGACGTGAAAAACGACACATAATTGAAAATATGTATGAACAAAAGCAATGGTCCCTAGGCTTATCATATCTCAAACGCACTACAGAAAAATAACGCATTACATTATTTATACTTGTCATACACTACGATCCGAGATTCCACTTCGCATGCAGACTTTTTCCAACCATCGTTCCATACATCCACTTATCTGCCTGACACGCTAAAAGATTTCAAAGTAATTCATATCTGAAGGCAAATTACGTAGCGTGAAAAAGGTCTTTTACGCTATAACTCCTGAAAATATATCATCTCACATGCAAAGAGCACTCTAATTCCGCCGCTTGAACCTTGAGAAAGCGGATGTCCAAGATAGTATAGTGGCTAGTGTTCCCGCTTGTCGCGTGGAGGACCAGGGTTCGATTCCCTGTCGTGGAGATTTTCTTTTTGTCGATATGATGCAATCTCCGTTTGCAACAAAAACCAGAAGAAACACGTGCAAGATTCAACTACGCACATACATCTTCGTTTCTTTGTAGTTTCTACGTGCTCTTTTCAGTGCCTTCAAGACGTGCACTGTTGTTTACTGTCGATGTGTTCTTCCGAGCACTGAAAGAAGCTTGTTCCTATGAATCATGCGCAAACTGAATCACATACCATTGAACTTCCGTACAAGCCATCTTTTCTACGGTCAATGCACTTTTTCATTCAATCGAACTTTCGTTGATTATATTCCTTTATGTCGAAATTTGACTGGAATCTGTCGAGAAGATCACGCTCATAAGAAAGGGCATGTCCACGATAGTATAGTGGTTAGTATTCCCGCTTGTCGAGTGGAGGACCAGGGTTCGATTCCCTGTCGTGGAGATTTTCTTTTTGTCGATATGATGCAATCTCCGTTTGCAACAAAAACCAGAAGAAACACGTGCAAGATTCATCTACGCACATACATCTTCGTTTCTTTGTAGTTTCTACGTGCTCTTTTCAGTGCCTTCAAGACGTGCACTGTTGTTTACTGTCGATGTGTTCTTCCGAGCACTGAAAGAAGCTTGTTCCTATGAATCATGCGCAAACTGAATCACATACCATTGAACTTCCGTACAAGCCATCTTTTCTACGGTCAATGCATTTTTTTATTCAATCGAACTTTCGTTGATTATATTCCTCTATGTCGAAATTCGACTGGAACACGTCGAGAAGATCACGCTCATAAGAAAGGGCATGTCCACGATAGTATAGTGGTTAGTATTCCCGCTTGTCGAGTGGAGGACCAGGGTTCGATTCCCTGTCGTAGAGATTTTCTTTTTTGTCAATATGATGCAATGAAGAGTTGCTTGGTGTTTTCGACGTGAAGCGGCTGGGTTCGCTATATTGTAAGAATCATAAATTGTGGTTGGGTGGGACAAGGTTAATTTTTGAGAGTGATATTGTGTGGTTAGTATTGTATCTAATGGGCACTGGAATACAAAAAGCTGGCCCAGAATCCGGCTTGTGAGATTCGTATCTGAGTACTGTTGAGGTTAAAGGAGAAGTATAGGGTGTGCACACAAAGGAGATGTGAGGTATGACAAATAATTGCTAGGCTTTAAGGACTTGACTCAAAAAGTCTGTGTGAGGTTTTCTGCTTTGGTACAGTCTGTAATGATTTATAGTAGACGTTGTTGAAAAAAGAGAAAACCCCATCGTAACGTTTGATAGATACTGTTCCGATTTCTTAATTGCGCTACGTACATATTTTTCAAGATGTCGTGTTTTCCATGTGTGTTTTTCTGTTGTGTGAGAATTGATATTTCACTTGTTTTCGAAATTTCTTTGCTAGAAGAATGTAGTGCAAAGTCTTGATGACAATTTTTTTAAATGAATAAATTGAAAGCGTATACAAAAATAACTATTTCTTATCAAGATTGATATAGGAAACAGATTCTGTACAAATTGAAAACAATTTCGATTACTGAAGAGCAAGAGTTGCCGGGGGTTATAAACCGATTTGCGGTGTTAGACAGATACTGGCGGATTTGATTTTCGACTGTGGTAGCTGCAGCATCGCTACTTTAGCTTCGCTTGTACGAAGAAAAAAGGATAAGATATATGAGCAATATATTTTTTGTTTGTGTGTGAAGTAGATGAACACATATGCTTTTAAGTTCTCAAGTAAACACAAGCATCAAATAGAAAGAAAAACGTTTAAATTATATTGGAACAACATGTTTACGTGTCCCTGTCATCAACGGTGAAATGTACAGGAGAAAGATATAATTATCTGTGTCAATGTGAACGAGGAAATGAATCAAGGGTGAGTCCATGGAGAGCCATCCACTGTTTTGGAAAGACGTTTTTTTCGATTTTGTTTCAGTTCAAACTTCCCGTATGTTCTAGAAGGTACGTTTGATGAAAACAAAATATGGTTCTTCTAGCGGAAAATATCGAGTTTTGATTGACTTTTTCGGAAAGACTAACGCATATTGTCAGACATAGGAAAAACGCCAGGAACATACCTAAAACATCTTTTTCAGAAATTTTTTCATGCTGAAAAATATGAAAGTTGCCTAGAAACACTTTTCCTAAAAAAAAGCTAGAACATTTCTATTGAACGTCTTGAGTTCTGAGTTATTTCTTTTGAAAATAACGATAACTGTCGTTTGTCATGTTGAGTGACACTAATTTATTTGAAGGATTTTCATTAGGCTAGTGATAAAGATAATGATGCCCAGGATGATATATCGTTGTTGCAATACATGACCTCAGGTATGTGATGACATCGGACTTACCCAGTGGCGGGCGGAGCCACTGGGACCCATGATGCTTGAGCCTCACCTAGATTTCACAAGATGAGGCTCAGCCTCACTTACTTTTGTACTGAATATTGTTATTTTTTATTCTTGTATCAAAGCAGCAGCAAAAAAAGTTTTTCTTGGTATTTTTCAATCATCTTTTTTATACTGGCCATTTTTATTTTTACTGCAGCTCAATAAAAAGAAGGGTTGTTTTCTGCTTGATGCGTTCATAAAATTCCACGGTAGAAAAAACATATTATGAGCCTCACCTAGCTTAATGACGCTCCGCCGCCCCTGGATTTACCCCGAACCATCATATTGAGACTGAACGAATCTGGCATAGTAGGAAACTAAGAGAATTTTTCGATGTGTCGGAGTGCTGAGTATCACTGTTAAGTTTCATTCCTCAAAATCAGATACATTGAAATCGGCATAAAAAAGAAATTTATTTAAATGTAAATGTCCTGATGTGTATTGATCCGGATGTTGCACGATATTGAACCATTGTGTGACTAATCGGTTGGAATTCATGCGTCATTCGAATCCCTCGTATTGTATCGGAGGATGTGTAGGTGTTGCTCTTCTAACTGCTTCACCCATACCCATCATAAAGAGTAGAGTCTTCTGTCAAGGCTTCATCTTCAATGGGACTCTCATTATCGCTTGATTCCATTGATGAACGATTCATCATTTCATTCCATTCAAATGTATGACATCTTGGGCATAACCAGCGTATTTGGTCGTCAGCAGCGTCATATCGGAAAATCAAAAACATGGATAAACGTGTCGATACAAACACTACTTCTTTGGGTACGCGAGTAGAATTTGCATGTTTTGTCGGATGTTCACAATACTTTCGTTTGGGCATTGAGATACAATTTATAAAGAAATCAGAAAAAGTACTAGCCGGTAATCGACCCTTTCCATTATCCGATGATTCATCTCGTAATATTATTTGTCAGAAGTCACGATATTTATACATAAGACTTCACATTTAAAGATGCCCTTACAATGAGATCGAAAATTTATCTGTCGGTAGTATGTTGTCCCTTTTGATTCTGCGGTCTGACTTCTATGAGACGATCTGTTGCCGTTTCTCTCGAGTTACGTGTGCGAAGTCATTAGTTTGACGCCGTCCTAAGAGCAAAGCATGATCAAGGTCGTTTCTTTTGCAAAGTCTAATGAAAATCCTTCAAATAAATGAGTGACACTCAACATGACAAACGACAGTTATCGTTATTTTCAAAAGAAATAACTCAGAACTTAACAAGTTCAATAGAAATGTTCTATCTTTCTTTAGGAAAAGTGTTTCTAGGCAACTTTCATATTTTTCAGCATGAAAAAATTCAGAAAAAGATGTTTTAGGTGTTTTACTGGCGTTTTTCCTACGTCTGACAATATACATTAGTCTTTCCGAAAAGATCAATCAGAACTCGATATTTTTCGCTAGAAGGACTATATTTTGTTTTCATCAAAAGTGTCTTCTAGAGCATACCGAAAGTTTGAACTGAAACAAAATCGAACAAAACAGCCTTTCCAAAAAGATGGATGGCTCTCCATGGACTCACCCAAATATAAGCATCGATTATGCAGCTGAGAGAAACCCATTAAGACTAAAAGTGTTGTTCTAAATTCCAAGTGGTTCAACGCTAAACAATTTCATCGAAATCAAAGTTTTCGATAGGGGAAAATCTAGTTCAATAAAAAGTCTTGAAATACTAACTTTCTTTTAAATAAAAGATAGTAGAACAATGGCATAGAAACAATCAAATTCTATCTCATGTCCTATTTTTTTCTCACATTTTAACAAGAAAAGCACGTAAATGAGTTTGGTAGAATATGTTTAAACTTTAAATAGATTTGTCAAAGTCAGTTGGCAATACCTTGCGCATTGCTATTCCCATGGCCAGTACAGAATGGAAAATCGAAACTCAAAAGTCACGACGTGGCTCAGTCATTCGAGAATTTGTTTTGCCGTTCAAAATGATCTTCGACAAACCAATGATAATGGAGGCGTTGGAAAGCTTACGTTAACGAGGGAACATTTCCAAGTGTGAACTTGAGTTTTAAATGGAGCATGTACCAGTTTGTAGACCTCGGCGAGTTTATGCTTGTGGTATGCTCCATTTGTGCGCATAGGCCTCAGATGAGAAAAATCAATCGATTTTAATAGTGAATTTCTTGTCTAGATAAGTTGTAAGATATTTGTTAGGAAAGCAAGAGATCAAGGCTATTTGAAGTTCAAATCGTCGTATTAACATAGACAATGACACGTGCAATATATTTGAGTGCACTTCAATCAAATGTGCTTCAAATGTGCTTCACGAGTTATTACTGTTAGTACGAAATAGTGTGAGAATACGATAACGATAGTTCTTTTCGTTGTTTAGCTATGTACTCATGTTACATATCCCTTATTTTCTCATTCTTTCTAGTATATTCTAATTGGTTCTTTCTGTTCTATGCTTATCGGCTATCAAAAAATTATGTTACTTTCTAACATTTTCGAGCGAATTCTTCCATCTTCTTTCGAATCTGTATATATCCGTCATTTGGAAAATAGTCCATGATAAATCATCTGATTTATATTCTCTCAGGTTTTGCTTCATCAAAACTTATTTCTCTATGACAAACGTCGTTAACATATATGTAAACATTTATATGAAAAAGCATTAGAAAGGTCAAGTGTTCATTTAATAAGCACCACAGAAGAAGAGATATCGATCGCAATCAATCTGCTCGATCTATTGGAAGACCTTTCCAACAGTGACAGTTTTACAATAGAGACAGAAGATTCTCTCGAAATTTCTGGTGTCGATCATTTTGACCCTGACTATCCTGTTGAAATCGCAGATGATGGAGAGCAACGAGTAGGTGAAAATCGTCAGTTCAGTTTAGAATACATGCAAAGGGTTGTCGATTTCGCTCGCTCAGGTATTGCTTTTGCAACCGTACAGCATGCTTTTCGACGAGTTACACATCCTATGCAATTAAAGCGATTTAGAGAATATGTTGCAAATAATGGAAACTGTTGGCAAAAATTGGAGCGTGTAGAGCATTTTGTACTTGATAGATTTCGCTCTGCTTGTGATAACAATGTACCTGTGCACGATCTTGATGTGAAGCGATGGGCTCTATTCCAAGCAAAAATAGAAAATATAGATGGCTTTAAAGCAAGTGACTATTGGCTTCTCAATTTCAAAAAACGCAACGGTATATTTTCCAGAAAAGTGACAAAATTCGTTTCTCATCGAGAAGTTGTTGATAAATCTATAATTAAACAAACTGTTGATGATTTTGCCGCTGAAGCAACCAAAGAATATACCAAAATATTAGCTTGATTTTGTGCTAAATGCCGATCAATCCGGTTTTAATTACGAAATAGTTTCGAACCATACACTATCTTATGCAGGAGAGAAAGCGACTTATCTATCAGTAAAATCTTTGAATGCTATAAGCCTACACACAACCAGCATCAATAGATGCACCCAGGTCGAACATTACGATGACCTGATACGATCGTAAACGGCCGCATACGGCAACGATTACTACCGTTTTATAACGTTTCCGACCGTAAATCGCCGTAATTTGACGTTTTGGCATGCACCGTATTACGGCGTAATGTGGTCGGATATTTCAGTACCCGATCGTGTATGGCACGAAGCAAAACGACCGTAATAAGGTGCATACCAAACGGCCGTGTACGACATAAGTTGATCGACCCGGGCAGTTGATGTTATTTCAAACGTCGGTAGTCATACAGGACTGTGGATTGGAATCAGTTTCTTATCAATCATGGAGTTCATAGAAATGCTTTATCGTCTTCTTCGATATCAATATCATGCAACTAAAATTAAAGTACAAAACAAGTTAAATACCAAACAACAAATCGTTGCATTCGCCGAGAAATAATTCCGATGGGTTCATTTGAATTTTCAAATATTACGAGTTTTATTTTAACAAAAACGTTCACTCAGGATTGTAGTGTGAAATCAAATTAAAAATATATTTTCTGTAATCATCAATACCGATTTCCAGACACAAAATCAATTCACTAGAAAGTAAATAGAATAAGTATTGAATACAATTTAAGTTTTAGTATAGATATTTATCTGTGCATGATCATAATACTTTATTCTCTGTTAGTGTTACTAATCAGTAACAAAAAATAAATCTGTATTCTATGATAGTATTCGAATGAATAAAAACAAAACTCATATTATATATAAATGATATACAAGAGGAAGAAGAAGAAGAAGAAGAAATTCTTCTATTGACAAATACTACATACAAAAAAATAGCTCCGATCATCGTTTTTTCCATGTTTTATCTTTAATGTTTGTTCTTTGACTTGAAAAATGTTTTAATGTCAGATAATTTCGATACCACATTGACCAAACACTTGAACATCGATATTCGATTCCATTTTCTTTTGTCCATTGTTGAAGAATTGATCTTACGCGTACATAATTATATTTTGGCATCGTTGGAAATAGATGATGTTCAAGTTGATATTGCATTCCACCCCATAGCCACTCCATAAAAAAATTATTACAATATGCATCGCAAGTTGTTAAAAATTGTGTTTCAACAAATGGATAGCGTGAATCAATTAACATTTCTTCACTTTGATGTGTAGCCGTGACGATACAAGCGACAAGAAAACCTCCGAAAAGAATAGAACCAAATGCTACTTGCCAACCAAGCATATAAAGCCATAGATAATTGGGTATCATTAAAATAAGTTCAAGATATTTAAACGTATACAACGAATGTTGAAACGATTGCCATCGCCAATTTATATATAATAAGGAATATACCGGTATAAAATACCAATGTTGATAAGCTCGAAACCATACATCATTGTCTTTCGAAGGAAAAAATAAATGAAATATGGGTTCCGTATCTACATCAGTATCAATGCCAATATTATTAGTATAAACATGATGTGTATTATGTTTATGTGACCACCATGTTGGACTAAATGCATTGATAGAACCACTTAATATTCGGCAAAGCCATCGCATCCATATACCACGTCCATGGCCATAATCATGGCCAATCCAGCCAGCTTGTTGCATGCCAAATCCAATGAGAAGTATACCTAAAAGATGATAACCCCAAGAAAAATGACAAAACATACCAAATAAACATAAAATATAAACTGATACGTGATAGAATAATTCCCAAAATAAAGATCGATTAAAATATCCATTCTTAATTAAATTTTCTCGTAATAATCGAAATGATAATGTAAGATTAGTCGGTTCTATTGTTGGTAATAACGATTGAATATGAAGAGATGAACATGGCTTCAAGCACGAAAGTCTTTTAATCGCCTCTTCGCTATGAAGAGAATAGAATGCATCTGTAGCATCTCTTCGATTTAAATTTTGAAGAATATCTGAGCCTCCTGGATGTTGATGTTGCCATTGAGTAAGATCATACCATTGACCGTCGATAAACAAATATAAACGATCGGCTAAGTTAACTGTCGGTTGTATTGAATTTGTCGATGTACAAAAGTGACGTTCTATTTCACCATTGGGAGCCATAGTTCGATTTTGATGACGCACGAATGATCTGAAAGAAGGACATGTTGATCATACACTCATATATATATATATATATACACAAGAAATTCTCATTGAGATATAAAAGAGTGAAGAGAAACAGGACGAAACAAGATGCATGATAAGATATAGTATTAAATAATAGAAAAGAAAACCATAGAAAGTTTTTCTCTTCTTTTTAATGTTGTTAGTGTGATTCTTAGCAATCAAATAGAACTGAAAAGATTATTGTTCGTATTTGATTAATCATGATGTAGAAACAAGAATTTTCTTTTGTGTTAATACTTCCATCCGTCGAGTATTCACTTGAGAAATAAAACTAATTTTATACTTTAATTAAATTAAATTACTATTAGTACCTGAATTGATGACGTACATTTATACGATATTGACGTTTATGATAATTTTTAAAAAAACTTCATCTTATCGTTGACCTTAATTTAAAGTACTTAAAATAGAGAACTTTTTCTTTTGCTCGATAAATTATGATTAAATTTTTGGCTTTTTAATTTGATGCTCGAGATATCAATGATAGGCATCAACAATTTTGATTTTAAAATAGCTTGGATATTTGATAGAAAATATAATAGATAAATACGTCAAATGCAAATATAATCGTTATGGTAAACATTCATAACGAACGATTTTACGTCATAATGTTTTTGCATCATTATCATTTTCTTCTTTTTCTTTTTCTTTTTCTTTTTAACAAATACGCTGAAAATGAGACACACTACTTTTTCTTCTTCTTATCTCCCTAATGGTTAAACCATTATATCAAGTGGAATAGCGTGATGAAAAAATGTATTATTCATGCTGACACAATTATTCTCGTGTAATTCTTTTTTCTACTTCACGTCGCAAAAGTAACTGGAGAACTGTAAACGTGTGCTCTTTTCAACTTGCTCTAAAGTCAACTAACATAGCTCTTCTAGATAGAAACTATTTTAAAATATAAATGCATGACAAGTTGAATTATTCTTAATTTTAAAACTTATAATGTGCCATTTGCCGCATGTGACTCAAATAAATGGCAGCCATCAGTAGACTCTTTCTAATACGAATATAGAGCGAAATAGTGTTTCAAAGATTTTCTAAATTGATTGACATGACGATTTGTACGCAAGTAATAATTGTAAAACAAAACAAATTTTCGCTACGGTAATATACAACGTGCAAATGTTTCAAATAAATTTAGATTTACAGAGGATTGTTTTGCTATACAAAGCATATACGTATTTTGCAGTAATTATCTATCGCGATTGCTATGCAACTAATCGCATAGCTCATTCGTGTAAATAAATATGAAACAAATCATTTCACTAATGGCATGTACTTCTGACAGCAACAATAAGAAGTAGTTGAATTATTTTAGTTCGTGTTTTTGAATTGCAGCGATTAACAAATCATAGATTTAGACCAGCGACTTAGCCAATAGATAGATTTTTTTACTCTATATTTGAACAATGTTTTTTATATGTAAAATAGAGTGACATGATAAGACAAATGATTGTCATAGAGAATTTTATTTCGTACAATTTTTTTCTTCTTTCAGTTTTGAATGATCCCCGTTGAACTTCTATATATTAGTACTGATTTTAGAGCAAGGAAGGTTGAGTAACGCTTTCTTGATACTAGATTATTTTAATCGATTCAAGCTTCAAAGTATACGGCATAGGAACATAAATTCATCGATCTCAAAATAAATTATGATTAAATGTTTTCATTTTCTACATCGACCCTCGTATACTTACTCGTGAAAAATCATGCAAAACGCATGAAATATGTTGACTGAGAAGATATTCAAGTAATTTCATCAGGTTTTGATTAACCCGTACACCATCACGATATCCAGTCATGGAGATGTCCAGTTTTATTTGAATTATACCGATATTCATCTAAACGAAATCCATTTTCTCGCTCAATTTGTCCCATTCATTGTTGTAAGTATTTAACTAAATCTTGTCGTTGTTTGATAAAAATAACATTATCGTATACGATGGAACATTGTGTTTCAACATCACTCTGCAAAAATGCACATATTGGAAAACGAAGAAAATTTTGAACGAACCTAGAAAATCAACAAACACATTTACTTCTAATGAGAAATGAAACCCATTGGAAAAGCTACATAAATGAGAATAGATTTTCAGTATCATGTTAGCTTTATTTTTTGATCGTGTTCGATTTGCTCTCGACTTCTGAAAGGACAAGATGACGAAGAAAGATAGTGTTTCTGCGAAGTTATCAGCTATCAACTCTTTTACAGGGAAAGAAAATTTTGTTCTTTGTCCTGCTTCTTTCCTTCTTTTCTTATGTCAAGTATTTCTTCCACTTACTAATTATATTTATGCTTCCATAAAAAAAGACTTTCACACAAATAATCGAGGGAAATCTTCCTTACAATTCCTATCTTTTTTATCCTACAAGAAAACTATCATAATTATGCTACTAACTAACTTTCTATCTATACGAGCAACGAAGTAGTTTTTCAAAGTGTTTCTATTAATTGGAATGGCTATTAGTTTTTTTTTATACACCATCGATTGAAGAAAAGGATAGCAGTGTAGTAACATTAACGACAACAGCTGCATCAACAACTAACGCATTACCAATTATTTTGATCAATTAGTTACTCGCTATAATATAGAAGATGATAACTTGAAACTCATGAATGGTTTTTTTCTGGAAATTTAAGACGACGCTCGATACGTACGATATATAGGATGACAGATCTAAAAATCTATTCACATTTCATTGTTATGACACTCAGTCCAATACTCAGATATATCACACATTGTAGCACAAAGCAATCTATGAAATATCATTAATGAATTAGTTACTTTTTCAAAAGTGAACTGTCTCTATGCATCTCGACCATATAATAATAATAATACTGGCATAATTTGACATCTCATTGAAACATTTCTTATTCAAAATTGATGCCATGCTATTTTTCCACTGTAGATAAAAATCTAACTTCAAATTCGTAATATCATCATTGTCTTCAACTGTAGTTCCTAAAAACTGGATTTGTGATAGCTTTTGACATCAAAAGGGAGTTAGACACCAGTACTGCCAAATTCTAGCACTTATTTTGATTCATCATTTGAGAAAACTATCAATCGAAAACATGGCGTATGAGCTACGAAGTCAACTTAATCTATTGTTAACGGTTGTTATTGTTTTGTCTTATTTTACAATTGTGGTCGCAGGCAGAATGCCGTACATCCAAGGTGGACGTTACAATGCTGAGACTAACAAGATTGAAATGAATATTAGATGCACTGAAGGTTGCACCAAACATAAATTTTCCCTTAAAATCGAACCATGTCGTTAAAGTTATCCTGTCCAATGTGGTGCTTCGCTAATGGATCCTACACAAAACGATCGATGCAAAACAATAATTCGTCGCAAGATCTCCATTAGCTTGGCTGAAGCCAACTTGGATAGCAAGTATTTTACACGTGCTTCAATCCGAACCCGAGGTGACTATAATACAGAAGTTTATATCACTCTACCACTTTAATATTCATTGCAGAAAGTAGCCTTGACTCGATTCTTACGTGTACCCTTCTTATAATGTTGGTTCATCGACATTTTTTATGCTCATCATAAAATTACGAACCTAATGTTTTGAACTGTTCATCGGGCTTTCAAAACGTAACACGAATCTGTTTCTCAAATGCACACTTTCTACTTGTACAGAAAGACTAAGCTCACTTATAACGAGAACATGTTTGAACAATATTTAAAACAGCAAAGATTGATATGTTCTATTGAGAAAGTTTTTTTTAAAGAAAACTGCACCATTTTCTTTAAAAATGTAAAAGAGAGATGTTGCGTTGTGCAATTTGTTTTATGGACGATCTTCTTCGAGAGTTTCTATTTTGTTCTATTCTTTTGACTTTGCCTGTTACACATGATTGTCAAGTGAAGAAAGAATGAATAAAAACTCTGTTGACATCGCATTTTCTTTTTTACTTGCATAAGAAGAACAAGCAAGCACACGTCGACAAATATTTTCTATACTGGTACACTACACTAAAGAATGGTTGATATTTTAAATCAACCTTCAAAACAAGCTATCAAAAACAAGCAGAATGTTCATCTGATAGCTCTAGATGATAATCAAAAGTTGAATAAAATAAAACCACTGATATTTACAATGAATCCGATTGCGCAATTCTACACTGATATGTAACAATGTATTGATGCAATTACAGAAATGGTCGATGAACAATTGTTCATTATTGTATCGAGCTCATTCGCTGTAGAATTTCTTCCTGTAATCCATGATCTCCGAGTTGTAATTGTTATTTATATCTTTGATACTCTAAAATAATCAATCGTTTTCAATGAAAAATATTCAAAAATCATCGATATCGTCTCGGATAAAGAGACACTTCGTCTATATTTGCGTAGTAGAACACGATAATTGGAAAGAATGCCATTGACTTTTAGTCTATTTAATCAAAAACAAAAGTCAACGCGAGATCTCACAAAAGAATCGGCTTCGTTTCTTTGGCATCAAATGCTGCTTTATGTTTTCAAACAAATGCCGCATAATGATCGTATGAAAAATGAAATGCTCGATCAATGTGTTGATCACTATCGAAACAATCAAACGGAATTAGAAACGATTGAACAATTTCGAAAGAGTCATACACATGATCAAGCAATCAGTTGGTGCACGGATGAATATTTTCTCTATAAACTTCTTAATCAAGCCTTACGTACCGAAAATATACAATTACTGTATTCATTTCGATTTTTAATTATTGATCTTTGTGGCGAACTCGAACGAGACAGTAACAAGATCAAGAGTAAAGGTCGTCTCACTGTTTATCGTGGACAAATGATGCATAAAGAAGAATTACAGAAGCTACAACATAGTATGGGTGGATTGATATCAACGAATGGATATTTTTCAACTTCACGTGATATTAATATTTCACTAGGATTTTTATCAAAATTCAATTCGACCAACGAACGAGTTTTCTTCGAAATTCAGGCTGCTCCACAAATAACTGGTGTCGTTTGTACTGATATATCGGCGTTGGGCTCGATTCCATATATTTCGATTCAACACAAGATGCTTCGAAAGTGCAACTAGTTGCCAGTGATCAAGGCGTAGAGAAAGTCGATGATTATGTTACATGGCTTCAAATTGAAATCGACAATTCTAGTCCATTGCTTTATTTCGGTCGACTTCTTTGGAGCGAACTGGGACAATTGACACGAGCAGAAAATTACCTACCTATGCTTCTTGATACGCTACCAAGTGATCATTCAGATATAGCATTAATCTATCTCTAACTAAGTCATGTCAGCGATGAAAAAGATAACTACGATTTAGCACTGGAACATGCCGAACGCGCGTTACACATTCGAAAAGAACAGAAACCCGTTGATCAAATTCGTCTTGCTAGCACATTGAATGGCATGGGCGTGATTTATAAAAATAAGGGCGATCTAGATCGTGCCAGTGATTATTATCAACAGTCATTGGCGATATATGAAAATGAAGTATCAAGTGGTAACATATTCATCAAGTGAATACATTAACAAATTTAGGCATTGTAAACAAAGACAAACGTAATTTCGATATAGCACTGCAATATTTCAATCGTGCTTATGAAATTTACCGAGAAATTTTACCTGCTGGTCATCCTCGTCGTGCTCATGCCTTGTCAAATATTGGAAGTATCTATCATCATCGGGAGAACCTGGAACAGGCTCTTAGTTTCTATCAACAAGCTCTAGATATTCAAGATAAGACCTACCCTGATGATCATCTAAGAAAAGTAAATACGATTCGAAATATTGTTCTCATATATCGTGATAAACAAGACTGGGACAATGCCATGAATTGTCTCAATCGAGCTTTGAACATGTATCGAAATGTCTTAGATGACAAATCGCATCCAAGTATTGCAGTGTGCCATAGTGATATTGGTCATGTGTACGAAAAGAAGGGCAATTGGGATCAAGCACTCGATTATTATCGACGACAGTTGAAGATGGAAGAGTTATGTCTGTCGATCGATCATCCTCATCTCGGCCTACATTTTGATTGGATCGTCAACATGTTGAAAAAGAAAGGCAACATCGATGAAGCTAAACAATTATGTCAACAAGAATTGAAGAAGTTGCCAGATCTGTTAGGTAGCGACTATGCAAATCATTCAAGATACACTCATACTTTAGTTTCATTAGCAACCATATTAGAAGATAGTGATTTCAATAAATCACAGGATTATTATAAACAAACGTTTTCAGTACTCGAACGACAGTCACGTTCAACAGCCCATCGAGCATATTTATCAGTCATAATAAATTTCTTTTGGAAGAACAATATGTATACGATCAAATGTGAGTTTATCAATTGAAATTAGTCGATTTTCAGCGTACTAATCTATCGTCGAATAATAAAGAATTGCCTGTTTCATTACGTGGTTTAGCGCGTCTCTATCAAGCAATGAACAATGATAAAGAAGCAACTAAATATTTCAATCAAAGTTTGGATATCTTCCAAGTTATTTACGGACCCGAATATAATCATGTTAAAGAAATTTCAAATGAGTTAGATCAATTAAAAGACTCAGTAACTATTTCTAATACTGTAGACAATGAAGAAAATGACATTAATCATCATTATACCACAAAACAACCGATGCCTGATCATCGATTCGAAAGTTGCGTATATATGGGAGGGACAAAAAGTTCTGCTGGTACACTTCTGTGAAATGATGTTCAATGTTAGACTCCAAGAAGTCTTGCTAACTGTGAAATTCATCATATTTTCCAAAAGAATAAAAAATTTAATGCGAGATCATGATGCCAAAAGAATATACATACAAGGCAAGATATATCCATAATAGATTTTCTTATTATTGATGTTTGCTTCATCTAAGTAAGAAATAAAAAATTTGAAAGAGGATTCATTTCTTCAGAGATTGTGTAGGTAATGAAGATACTAACACCCCCATCCTGCTTCCATTAGAAAACTGCGTAGCACTATAGACAAAACAAAGCATTGAAATCAGCATGAAAGTTTTCTGAGTGGTTTCCTTGTGTTTTTTTTTGTAACGTAGGAGATTATGTAAGATTTTCTCTTTTAATTTCTCTTGAAAAAAAATAGAATTTACTATTGCTGTATCTCAATGTTTATTGTTCCTTACCATCATTTTTTCAGTGACAATTTACTACCGAAATCGGATCTTCTTACTGGTGGCGACATCTAAAATGCAATCTGTTGATTTTATTTCCCTAGTAATCCAATCAACGGAAGAAATACTCATCTTATCTTATCTCTGACGCCAGGCACACCAAAATTCGGCAGAATTTATTCTGTTTTAATTCAACAGGCATTCACACCAAAAACTTAATTTATCAATGAAAGCGTGAAAAAAATCCTCTTTCATCCATGTAAAGTGCAAAGTAAAAATTATTAATGCATGAGAAGTGTCGCTAACACACGCGTGCGCTTAATAATAGATCATTCTCCAAAGCATTATTAATAAATTAATGAAATAAAATCTATTTTAAAATAGATTATTAGATCAAGAACAAGCTACTATATTACAAAACATGAAAAAAAATTTACCATGTATTTCTTTTTTATTAAAAAACTTTTATAACTATTTAAAAACAGAGAAAAAAATATTTACGAGATAAAACTATAGCGAAAAAAATTATAAAGCATTCACTAGAAAAAATTCTCCAGCGTCGCGCTCGAAAAAACGCAGGCATAGAAGGCGCCACATATTCATTTCTATTCTATTAGTGAATCGAAATCATATCTGATAGGTGCATCAACGCTAGTTCGTCTCAAAAAGATGACTTTAATGGTGTTTCAACGTTTCTAGCGATCCTATTGGTTACTTTGGTTGTAAATTTTTTCGTGCGACTGGGGTCTATCTTGTTCTTGCTTATTATTTTCTTTTTTTTTTCATTTTGCACTGGTGAAAGAAAAATAGATTCCCAAAATCAAATGACATTTCCAAATTTATTTGCTCATATCGATGGTATTGAAGCAGTACTTGTACTTGATAAAGATGGTACACCAATATTAAAACTGCCGTCGGCGGAAGTTGTCGATCGGCTTGATCTACGAACAGTTGTGCCATCGGCACAAACATTACAAGATCAAAGTTCACGAATGCATTTAAAAAAATTAAAAACTGTTGTTACATATTGGGCAACACGTCAAATAATAACATATAATGTTCCTCCTTTGGTTTTTATTGTTGCTGCCGACACTAATGTTAATACAGGTGCATTAGTTAATTTATATAATGATTTGCAAAAAGTTGCAATAGAAGATTTAGTTAATAAATCTTAGATGTTTGTCTTATGTTTCTTTCATCATTGTTTTCTTTTTGTATTTATAGTGTGATAATAAATAAATAAGTTTATATTTGAGATGCATATGAATTTTACTAATTAATCAAAAGAATTCTATGATAAATATCATTTCGTTCTTCATTGTTTCTGGTATAAATCAGATTTTTGATCTATGAGACCAGTATATATATATGTATGTGACAGAACGCTCGTTCAAATAGTTCAATGGTATAGGAATAAACATAAATTGGTTCGAATCTAACGTCAAACTCAATATTTCAAAAAAAAAAGCAATATGAAATATTTTCATTCATAAAACTTTGTTTGAATGATGATAACCACAGACCTGTACCGATTAAAAATCTGAGGAAGATAATTAATAAGGTCTGACAAACAAAGTTAAAATTATTTTTACCTTGCTCGATACTTCAACGAAACAAAATTTAGAAACTTGCAAAGCATTGACTTCAGAATGCTAAAATTAATGATTGACAAACAGTGAATGGCTTCTTTTTGAAGATTAATTCATTGGCAAATATAAAAAGATGTTCATAATGTAAGTTGGTGAATAAAAGAAGTATTAGTCTAAAGGTTAAATATCTAAGCAGGACTGTAAACTTACATCGACATTGTTCTTTTCTATACGTAATTGTAAGGTAAATAGCTATTGACCGATAACTTCATCAATCAACGAGATATCGACATCGACATAACAATATACACATATGGAAACATCGGCATGTTCTGCAGAAATTTTATAAACAATCACAGATGGCAATTAAATAGTCCCGATCTCATGCCTTTAGATTATTATGTATTGAGCCGTTATCATCAACAAATAGGATTTCATGATTTGTGTTTCTATGAAAAAAATCTTTATTCTTTTAGAATAAATTCATCGTAGCAGAAAATTTGTAGATGCATAAAGATAGTTCATTCAAGCATTTGTGTGTTAGGATTATGAACAATGATTTTTTTTATATAAAACAATTTTCTCATGGTTCTGTTAATTTTTAGATTTCGTTTGTTTAGGTATTCGTGCGTTCTAATCGATTATTATCTTGCATGAATAGTTGATTTTATTACTCTTATAGTTCTTTGGCTTATATTTATATCTGGTTGTTTTTCTCGTTTCTATTATAAAAGTTATCCACGACAGAATCGCAGTGTATTAAATCAATAGATGATTCGTATAGTTAGACTTGTCGTTGTGACATATATGACTTCCTTATATTCGTAGTTCACATGTACACTTCTTTATCTACGACTCGATTGCCGTCACAATATTAGTGTAGAAAAGTTAGACTTGACCTTAGAAGAAAAAAATGCCAATTTAAAACGTCAATGAACCAGAGTGCTGAATTTCTCAAAATCACTCAATTGAAAATGACGGTCTATTCAAGTAGGTTATTATTTGAAGCATAGAAATAGAAATAGAAATGTATATATTGGACGTTTAACTCTTGATGTGATAGTCTATCAAGTAGCATTGTGTGACTATTCAACAAGATATTGAATGTTATTAAGTTCTTTGTATTTTGCATAAAATTATAAATGATGAGCTTAATAATATGAAAAGGTGAATAATTATATTTTAAACAGGGTTCAATATTCAGGACATCTGTCTGATGATATGTTTCAGTCAATTTTTTGCATCATGAACTCTTCTTTGTACTATCGATTTTTGTAGTTTCTAGAGAAAAGAATTATTCAACTATGTACGTTTGTCGTTGTGTGTAATTGAACAGTTGGTCAGTAATTTTTTTCTGGCTCTCTCTCTCCTCTGTGTTCACATCTGATTTAACTCATATGAAATAATGATCACATCAGTGAATGAAAGACATTGTTATTTATTGGTCTTTTTTTCTTTCTTCTATTGAGACAAAACCAGCCTTATTTGTCATAAGTATTACTCCTATTGTGTAATCAATTGCATACAGTTAATGATAGATGTGCGTCATGAAGATGATTTTTGTGTTTTCGAATATTAAATAAACAAATAGATTTGTCGGAATATTTATATGACATTTCGATAAAATTATTATTCTATTCAACTCACGTTATTATTCTCAACTCTTATACAGACTCGATAATTGTCCATCGCCAATGAATAATAAACAATCATTATCATCATGATTAGTTCGTTTTATTCCTTATACATCCATCTGTACGATACACTGCACTCCTTCGTTTTGTCTAGACTTACTTGTAGAACAGACATTTGCAACAAGAAAACATGAATATTAAAAAGAGCATATTGTCGGTCCATCGATCTCCCATCAAGATTATTATGAATTTTATTATCATAATAATCAAGACATGCACACTATCGATCAAGTTTTAACGATATATTGAATTTTTTTTGTTGCCATATTCCATTCGATGCTTGACCGCGAACGCTTGACACATTAAGAGAGCAAACGAGTCGTTGTATTTAGTCTCCCCCTTCTCTCTCTCTCTCTCTATGGATATATAAATCGGATACTTGTCGGTCAATAGTCAATAATTACAAATCCCCTCTGGTGAGTATCATCACAAATTGACACGTTCTAACATAGTGATTATAACTATGATGACTTTTTTGCTTCTTTTGATCTGTTATGAAAAATGAATTCGTTTATAGATAGAGAGATGTGAGAAGAATGACAACACTTACGTTCTTGCGCTTATATTAACAATATCCGAACGGAAATAGTTCATAGAAGAGCAAGACTCTATCGACACTAGAATGTTCCGAACGTCGTGAATCAAAAACGCATGAGACATAACATTCTATAGAGCAAAAATTAAGAAATGGTAATACTTACAAGCCGATTGTAAAGTAAGTTTATATGCAGATAAATTGATTGATCTTTTTTTCTTTTTCTTTTGCTGAGTTGTATAATAAGATCAATATGAAGAGATTTTATATGAAGAGGAGAAAAAAAATTATTCTCTATCATATTAAACGACATACAATGAAATATTTTTCATAACAGATTTCATATAAAAGTAAAGACGTGTCGATGTTTCTAGTCGTATTATGTCCGATCTCTTTATGCATGACTGAATTGTTTCATCAACATTTTTTTCTTCTTCGTCGTCTTCTTCTTATCAGTTCATACAATCTTCGTTTATGTGTAGATGAAAGACGACGATGTTAAAATTATCCTGAACACATTTTAGGATTAAAGTAAGAACAGATTAAACCAAATGTTGTCGTTAAGACATATTGATTAAATCCTTCTTTGTTAGTGTGACAAAAGGAGGAAGAGAAAAACTGGGATTCTAATTAGTAAAAAGCTATTAGAGAAAAGACGAGCTAAATGATTATATGATGCAATTTTTTCTTTTTCTTCTTGCCAGGCTCATATATAGACACAGCTGTCTATCTGCCTTTGGTTGACATTTTCTCTTTTGCGCTTTTATTCTATCATGCATGCACGTTCAGTTTTGTCTCCTTTCTCAACTTGCACAAATGACTGATGTAACATTGTCCGGTTCTCCTTTTTTTTAATAAACGATGTTAAGCGAACAAGTATCAGTTATGAACAGCTTCTTCTTCTTCTTCTTTTTCTTCTTCTTGTTTCTCTCGCATGAGCCAGTATAATAATTAACCTCAGTAAAAAAAAAAGCAAAACTAGTATATGTCATCGTGTTGACTTGATGTGCATTGAAGTGGTTATATCGACAGTATGTAAAACGAATCATCTTGTATAAATGTAATGAACTTGAGATTTGTATGTTAGTGAGTGTCGAAGAAATGAAATTACGATCATTCAATAAACGAAACGAGTAGATAAAATGCGAATGAATGCATTGAACAAAATACTAGTCGTCACGGCTTTCCTTTCTTTTTTCTTTTTTCTATTTTGCTCAGTAACTACAATAATGGTCTTTGCTTTTTTGAAGATTAGATTCTAACGAGGAAGATGTGTTTTTCCTGATTCTTTCTATTTCTTCTTCATTTCTTTTTCCAGATAGATATTGTGTGAACGACATTGCTACATAACAATACTCGTTTTCTTTTCCTGTTTTCATCGTTGGCAACAACAGCGACTGGTATTAATATTACAAATGGATTTCATTTGCTTCATGTGGTCGAACAATCTTGACATTATAAAGAGATAACTGTTTCTTGCTTTTCGTTGCAACTGAAAAAAAGTTATAATGGCAAATGATTATTATCAGTATCAAAAATTATGTTGTTCTCTGTGTCTATCGACAGTATTCATTTTTCTTATACAAACTCCAATCGTAGCCATCGCTGAACCAAATCAAGTACGTTGCTACTGGTTTTTTTCTTTTCTCTTCCGTAGGGCATTTTAACTATGATCATGTCTGTTTGACGACCTGGAAAATATTCAATATCTTCAGTTTAGACTTTTTTCCTTATAATCTTTATAGCTTATTTTCTCTAAAAAAAATTGAGTGATTCTTCGTTTGTAAAAAAGAAAGTATAGCAATAAATCTATTTAATTCTCTCGGGGAGATCAAGCAAGATGCAAAATGAAATCGGCTATGTTCAAACAAATGATGATCATTATGGTACATTTCGAGAGATGGCAACATTTTTTCTTTTTCTTTTTCTTTCTTAGTATATATCAACAGTAGTAACAAAAACCATTACTACCACAGTATTCACAGTTCTACATAATAATAATGATAATATCGATGACCATGGGGTTGACAATAGTATGAATCAAAAAAGAAAATATTTTGATTTTGATTTATTTATTTTTTCCTTCAAAACTTAGATGTAGAAAATATCTATGACGATGAAGAAGAAGAAGAAGACGACGACGATGAAGATTTTAGTATTGATTCAACTTCAAAAACTGTTTCACAAGTAAAATTTAATAATAGTATAACATCACATTTAAATGAAGATGCAAACGCCAATGAATATGACGATGAAACGAGTTCCTATCAAGACGACGAAGATTACATACACAATTTCCTACATACTGACACAATGCCTGTTAATCGGCCAGTCTCGAAATATCCGATAATCGATTCTAATAATAAAAACTATTTCGATTCTTCGTCAACCACTTCGATCACATTTACTTCATCGAGGTTTTTTCGTGTTCTATTTTCTAAACCGGCTATTCTTGTTGGTAAGTAAAAATATATTTCTTAAGAAAAACAAATTCGCTTTTGTTTTCAAAATTTAGGTGTCATCGGCGGCATCAGTATTGGTATGCTATCCGCTATTGTCCTTGTGATGTTTATTATCTATCGCATGCGTAAAAAAGATGAAGGTTCATATGCATTAGAAGAAGCGCCCAGAAAGTCACCGTTGCATGCATATTCAAGAGTATCATCAAAAGAATTTTATGCGTGAAAATCTAATCGCTGTTGGATATTATTCTGCACATATTATCTTTTTAAATCCATTCCCGCAGAATATTATTTTTATTTCTTTTTCTTTTTTGTTTGGTTTCTTTTTGTCGTGTAAGTTAGAAATCAGATTTGTTTTATAATAGAAAATCCATTGGTTCATGTTGAAATATTTTTTCTCAGGAATTTTTTTATTTTTTTAGTTGAAGCGATGCTCTACTAAATTTTCACATAAATTCTTTTGAAAAAGCTCATTTTCCAAAAGAATGTGTTCCCTGGGGAAATCGAACTTTCTTGAATGGACTCTGAAAAGGGAAACAAAACCCCAAAAATACTTGTAATTATCATATTGAATACACAAATGAAACTCAAATAAGGACTTCATATTATAAAAGAATATACAAGGAAAAACTTTTGCGGAAATTGATGAATAGTTCCGTTTCTTTTATGATGCAGGAAGATTTTAAAAAAATCTTTTCTTCTTAGTGTGTTTAGCATTTCTACATTACTTTAATCTCTATGTTACTGTTTTACAGGGTGACTGATTACAATGATCACGGCTTAATCTAGAACGATCTTAAGATAGGAAAGTTATTTGTCAAGCAGAATGAAAATTTTTCCATGAGATTTAGCGTGACAAACAAATATTCTAGTTTCGGTGTATTATTTTCGTTAAATAGTACTTAGATGGCTTTTCAATCAAATTTTAGTCTCAGTAGCTTTCTTTTTGATGTTGCGTGATTGACAATTAACCAGAGATTGCGCAAATAACAGTTCGACAGAGTTTATTGAGCAGTCACAATAAAAAAAGTTAAACTCTATGAACCTTGAAAAAGAAGAACTAGGAAAACTAATATTGATTCTACACTTTGTTTTGGCAATAACGACCGGTAAAAATCGATGTTTCACATTTACCTTGCTAAATATCTTTGAATTTCGCCTGAGGTTATTAGCGAAAAATGCAGACTGCACTTGACATGCACGCACCGAGTTATTAAGGTATTGATGGCACATGTAAAGTGCTCGTTGTTCCAAACTTAACTTGATGCTAGTCCCCACAATGCTTCGATAGCAGAAAGAAAACTGTGTTGTAAACTAAAAAATGTATTCGCTTCTCTTAATTAAAAAAAAACACGAGTCTTTCGATGCACTCCGATGATAGAGTAAATTTGGCTTAGATATGCCAAGTCTAATCAAGTTACGATACAAACATTTTCATCCTTACAAACAAATTTGCATTGATGATAAGAGCAATAGATTGCACAATTGATCAAAAAACAGACTCTTATGTAAATTTTTCTGTTTTTACTCAGTTACTTGCGTGTGCCAACTAAAATTTCCGTTAGTTCAAATGAAGAAACAAAGAAAAGCGATCTAATCGATTTTTATCAAATATACAATCAATTTATTTATTTGAATAGTGACGTCAAATAACAAGTAATTATCTGACTTAATTCGACTGTCGAAGTTGCCAGGGATTTGTATGATCGAATGTTGTTAATGATTGCGAATTCGCTGGCTTTGCTAGACTACGAAAAGCTAATGATTGAGGTCCATCTAGACAATTTTGATTTTTTTTCAAATTAATCAACGGACGTTGACTATCGTATGATATTCTTTGATTCATGTGTGATTCCGATTTAGCCAATAAATGAGTAGCTGTTATATCACAACTATGTGATTTTCCCAAACGCACTTGATCGATTTGACATGCAGATATTCGACAGAAACTTGCTGATGGTTTATATTGTGTGCGTTGACATTTTAATATCGATGCAAACGCTCTAAATAATGATGTTAAACAGAAAATGAAAATCTTTAATTTCCGTCTGCTTACTTTCGAAATTCTCGACTAGAAAATGCATAAATAAATGGATTAAAACACGAATTACAATAGCCTAACCAAAAACAAATTGAAAATATAATACCAGGATCATAATTTGTCCATGCTTCTACAAACAAGTATAAAAATGATTAACATAACAAAATTTCTTTTATCAATAATTTACTTATGGGTAACAGAAGAAAAAAGGGTAGCCAACATAGAATAAACATTCCAACAACAATACCTAATGTTTTAGCTAAGTAAAAAAAATAATATACTTCTCTTTATGATATGATTTGAATCTATCACATTTCTATTTTACCTGCTTTTCGTTCACGTTTAAATTTCGATAGTTTATTTGACGCTGTCGATGTCATCTGTGCTGACACTCGTTTTCCATTTGATACTATTGGTGTATTCGAACTAATACCATTTGTTAGTGAGGTTGTCGATGCTGTTAAATGATGTGGTATATGAATACGTAATGTTATACATTCTTGTCCATCGGTTTCTTTTACACGAACAGTTTTTTCTCCGCCACTTAAAAATCGATATTGTTTTACAGCTTCAGCATAGATTCGCCCGTATACACATAGAATTATAATTAAAGGAATATAAAATGAAAATGAACACGAAAATAACACATAAGATAAATTATCATTCACTAAACAGATTTGATCAGTTGATTTAACGTGTTTATTCCAACCGAGAAACGGAACGACAGATACAGCAATAGCAACTGACCATGCTACTATGATCGTCAATAGTGTACGACGGTGTGTAATGATTATTGGATAACGTAATGGACGTGTTACACCAACATAACGTTCAATAGATATAAACATTAAGCCATAGATACTTGCTGTACAATAGAGAACATCGATAGCAAGCCATATGTGACAAAATGTTCGACCGAATAACCATTTACCCTCGAGAATTTCGAGACTAGCAGAAAATGGTAAAACAGTAATACCTAAAGGCAAATTTTTAAAAATTTTATTGTTCTTAAAACAAAATCTTCGGTGGTGAGATCAACATCGCCTACGCATACTGCATCCTTGTAGTATGATATTAAATTATGTCCTCACGCAACTCATCATGCGAGAAATCTTTTGTCTAGCGGTATGACTATCACGATACTAGTTAAAAGCTATGTACGGAAATAACTGTCGCATGGCAAATCAAATGTAAGTTCAAATTATGTTGACTTTCAAGGCAATGCTCATAATTCAACAATTAATGATGTCAATATTCGATATAATAATCGAACAAGATTGCTTTATTTACAGTAGTTTTGTATTCCAATTAATATTTGTCATCTTTTTTTAATGTAACAAGGCAATAAAAAGAAGAACACAATAGTCTAATTCAGATGACATATGCAAGTGGCCTTAACATTTTTACAGCAAGAACAGGATAAATAGCTTCTTTTTAATTCTCAACTAAACAAACTACGAAAGAGAAATTTATATTGATTACCTAGTAATAAATCAGCACATGCTAAATTACCCATTAGTAAATGAGTTGGCGAACGAAGCGCAAAATCAATACATAATGCAATTAAAACAAGAATATTTCCAAGTATAGTCAATGCAATAATAATTGATAAACAAAACGCAACTAAAATCGTCACCACAATTGGTCGAGATGACCCATTGATATTAACATGTTGTAGGATTGATAGTGTTAAATTATCATTTGAATTGTTTAGTGTTGCCAATGAAACACTAGAAGGTAATTGAGATAGAACGTGCATATGAAAGATACATATGAATATTAACAGAAAAAAGAGACCAATACTTTTGTTGTATCGTCAAAAATAATAGACTCAATAATATATATATATATATATATATATATAAAGATAATAAAGTTAACGTCGAGAAAACATAGGAATCTAAATAAACAGAAAAATATGTGTAAAAAACAAAATCCGACAAGAAGAAAAAGGTTTTCTTTCTTCTTCTCTTCTCTTCTTTTCATATGATCATATTATAATATATATATATATATATATATATATAATCAACGAGTCAACTAATCGGTTAATATAAGATACAAAGTTGAAACGATTTCCGTTCGCTTGTTTTTATATTCTCACAGGATTTATGCGAGGAAATGACTTAGCTATGTAAAAGGTGACAAAGAAACGTTTTTAAATGTTTGCATACAGAACAAATTGCATTGAACTGTGTTAAGACGAACACAACACAAGAAGAAACTAGAAACGTCGAATATGACAGGCTTGATAAGATATATGAGCTCAAAAAAATGCCGCGAATAGAAAGGATGACGAAGTTAAAATGCTATTGTGTTTTCTTTTCTCTCCCACTCCTTTTGTTCTTTCATTTATCTTAAATGTTCTTATTCTTTTGCTCAAGATGAAGTAACACTGAAGAAAGTGTGACATTACTATGTAACAAGAATATTGATGTAGCTCATTTTTATTCTTTTTCTTTTTGTAACAATACTCTATCTCGAGTAAAAATAAAAGAAGCAGAAATAGCACCTAGATGTGACAATATAGTTGGCTAATTTTAGTGTGAAATTTTCTTAAAACTATAAAAGAAGAATTATAAATAAAGAAGATTTCGTTATTTCTATAAATAATACGGGATCAAATTTTTTGATAGAGAAACAAAAACTAAGTAACGATAGTAATAAATATCTCACTATATTCTCTAGCTCTTTTTCTAAAACAATTCTGTTGTTGTTACGATGAGTAATTGCATTTTTGTTTTGGCTTCTACATTTAGAACTCGTTGGAACTCTTTTTTTTCGATCGAATGACTTTCAAGATTCTTCATAATCTTTGTTTCGTCTTCATTTTTTTTGCTCGGATCATAAAAACATATAAAAGATATTTTCTCGCCTATCCACTCTATGAGTATTCTATAAGATCCATATGATAGAAGTGTCTAATAAAGAACTTGCATTTATTTATATGCATTGTGTGGATTCTTAAGCATCTACTAGCTGGGCACATTAAGGCTTAGATAAAATTACTAAAGAAGTTTCTTTTACTTGAAGAAAGTTTTTTTTTTGATGTATAACAAACTATAACATTATTTAATTAATTCTGGTGAAATAATAAAAACGATAAGTTTCTTATACGCAACAAAACAAAATGATATAAATATATCTCACCAAACGAATCGGTGTATCTTTTATTTTCTAAGAATTTTTTTCTTCCTAAGAATAATAATTGTGATTACTGCACGGCGGGGAAAAAGTTGACATAACTATATGCTCATCCAGTATATTCTTTTTGATTACATTGACAGTCGTTCGTTTGCAGTGGATCATCATCATCATCATCACCGACAGTCTTTTTTTCTCTAGTTCTTATGTGAAGAGAAAAATGCTTGAAGAAAAACGTCATTCGCTTCTAGCTAACTTTGTTCGCAGTGAAAAGAAAGCTGAAAAGGAAGATGAAGAAATGCTTGAGAAATGAAAAAATACTTGACGATTATGAACTGATTAAGATATGCCAATCGACGATGATAGGAAACATAACGGAGCGATAACTTTTATCCATTATTCAGCGAAATTCAGATGAAACATATACGGAGAAATAGAATTTCTGGATAAAAATATTTTCCTCCTACGTAACATTCTGAGATAATAAAGAGAGTTTTGATCGTTAATTAATCGTAGAAAACAACAGAAGACAGCATTGTCTCAAGATAATTCACACTGAACGTTATTGCCGAATAAAAAAATGTGTATGTGTCTTGCTTCACGCCTTCAAAAATAATACAACATATGCAGTGAACAATTTTTCTATCGAGAAACTCATACAGATTTTATAATAGTAGAGCCATACCGTATAGTTCTCAACGTTTGTAATGTCTTTAGAAATAGCTTTGAGAGCTACTTAAGCAGCAATGCTAAAAAATTTTTCGTCAGATATATCTTTTGTCTTACACTGCTTTCCTTTGAGAGTACTTGAATATAGTATAGGAGAGAAACCCCAGATTTCAAAAAATGATTGCAGAAAGCATCTCACATGACAAAACAAAAATAGCATCTTCACATTGATCAACAGCTGGAAATCTTCGTTCTATTTACTGTTAGCTGAACATACGGACCGTTGCATTTTCTTTTTTTCATCAAACCTATAAGAAAAATTTAGATTTAAATAGTATTCGTTTCAAGTCGATGTGTCATGGTCCTGCTGAGTTTGATAGAGGTAAGGGATAATTAGAACTATTTTATTTTGGAAATATCCGCTTTCTATACTGCACCCAACGCATACATCGGTACGTTTGATATTTTTACCATGCTCTATTCTTATTAACACCTGGTGCGATGCTACGGTTCAAGTTATAATTTGAAAATGCGTTTTTCCAAGAGTATTTCTGAGGATATCTTGACATATTTACTAGCGAATGATATGCCAATGCGATTATAACTTTAGGATCTAGAACGCCCTGTCGAAGAATTCATACAGCTGGTTACGATTCACCTGATGCGAATAACTTACTAAATATATTTCAAAATAAAAATAGACATTGAAATCGAGCAGGAGGCATTCATGAAAACTTAACTTGTGTCATTAGGAAAACATTGTATTTTCTAGATAAGACGTCAGCGTAAGAAAAGAAAAGTTTAAAAAATGATTTCCTTTTAAACTAACACCTACTTTATGACTTGGTTGTTTTTGCATAATTAAAATTTCATGAAGAACACGATAATTTTTCTTATTTTCCGCCTATGCATTGAAACGTATGAATGCTCTGTTGTAATCAAATTATTTTCAGATGTTAAGATGGCATTTATTTATGATTCTTGAAGAGAATTTGAATTAATGTAATTTGTTACTCAAAAGAGCTTAATAATATAAGTAGCGAGAGAATAATCTAATATTATTTGAGAAATAAGTAAACAATAATTTACTCTATTTGTATTCTTTTATAGAAGCCATCACTGGTAACAAAACAAAATATCCATTGGAATTCTTTAGAAAAAATAGAAAAACAAATATTCGAAATCTCACAAAAACATGCGCATTCCTGCTTGTTTCAGCGATTTTTAAAATTATTTCTATCATAGTGACTGATTGTGTGAATTGCAATGCTTATATCTATAGAGTACCTGAAGGATATGAATAATATAAGATTATATAGATAAAAACAGGAACTAGAACTAAAAGAATACAACAGATGATGAGTATAATAAATTTAACCTTGGACAAGAAACGGAATGGTAACGGTAACATCATTACTAACATTAATACTGATGAAGGGGTAAATGATGACATGGCCGTCGATCAAAACAGCGACGATGATTATAGTGTGACGTGAATCGAAGAGATTCAGTAGTAAAAATACTTCCGATTCAATCAGGTGCAAATGACGCGCCTCTTGTTTTTAAAAATAAAAGAAATCATTATCAGAAATTTATCTGTAAACACAATTCGACTTGTTCGTTATTAATCGATTATCAACTTTGTCTATCCATGTCAACAAGTCAGAAGAACAATAACTTGTATGTATTTGATTCTACTTACCTAAATTTCTAACGAACTTCAACACATTTCTCTCTCTCCTTCTCCCCCCTCTTGACAGACATTATGAAATTGCATATAGATGAATTCATGCCAGAGGAACACATGTTTATAAATAGTCAAAGTTATTATTGCATGAAAAACATCTTGAAGCAAAATATATGAATATCATAGAAACTATGAAAACTCATGCATCGAAATGGTTTTATCAACTATTATTAGCATTATTTGTTCTTTTTTATTAAAAGAAAACTTTTCATGAACATGATCATCATTACTTGCTATATTATGTGCTTCAAAATGCTTTCGAGCGATTAGAGATCGCATTTATTACGGTCCAGTAAAACAATATTTGTTTAATTCAAAATAAAAATTGCACTTAATACATATGAAAAGAAATGCCGAGGGTAATGCTCGAGGTGGAGGAAACTTTCTCTTTGCGTCCACTGATAATCAATGTAGTACTAGTACATTTCGTCGTTCTTTAATTAATATCATAATGATAAATTCGATAAGAACTGTACAGTAGTTGTCATTATACGCGACGATAACGTTAGATCATATTGTCTGCACATAAATTTGAGCCCAATGCTGTAGCTGTTCCATAACTTTTTCTATTAAGATTGTCACCAATACGCATTGTATCACACGGTAAACGTCCATTGGCATATTCATTGAATGTTGATTCAGTTAGACAAGAATATTTACCATTTGATCGTCGAACTTTTTTAATACCTTCATGATTTTCGATGCAACAAAGGCATCATCTTTATGTTGTTCCATAAAATTTCACATCTTTTCAAATTTTGTAAATGCTGATTTATTTTAAAAAAGTCATGGGTGAACTATTTCTTATTGTTCCATAACGAATTTCTGTTTGTTTAGCAAGATTGTCAATTGTTTGAATTGCTTTTACTGTTGATTCAAATCTTGAAAAAGCTACGAAATTAATTGTACATAATTATACAATTATGACACTAAAACAGCACCAAGCCGTTTTTGTCATGCGACCTAAATAGAAATATCATTTATAACGAATAAATATAAATTAAATAGTAATTGAAAATATTTAGACATTTCGACATTTTGTAAGTTCGATGTTTTCATCTCTCGATATTTTTACCTTTCCATCGAAGTAGGGTAAACCATTTTCGATTGGCACTTCAAGGAACACATGTGCAGTTCAGTTATTGGATCATATTTTCAAAAAAATAAAAACATGTTTACGCAGAGAAACATATTAGGCCTACATGTCTGGCTATCAAAAAGTTTTTATTCGATGAAAAATGGAAAAATTATGGAAGAAAAAAACGAACTATTAAGAATCATGATTGGTTTAATCGACTCTGCTCTATGTTAAATTCAGCAACGACATGCGGTACTCAATGGATTAGCAAACACTACTTTAAAAAGCAAAATAGGTGACTTTTTCAATTTAGTAACTTTCAACACTTATCAAATTTGATTTCATTTATTTCGGTAGAAAATTTCTCAATTTTTAAGAGTTAATAATATGCAGGGTGAGGCAGAAGTTCTGATACAAGGTCTAAATAGTTTTATTGCACAAGTATGCAACAAAAACAGACGAAACTTTGTATAATACATGTCTCACGTACATAGAATATAGTAACGAAAAGATCACTCAAAATGACCTCCCATGTGCTTCACACTAATGTTAATCGTCCTCGCCAGGTGTCGATGGCGGCACGCACTATATCCATCGGCAACCGATTCCATTCTCGAACCAACATTCGTTTTAACGATTCCAAACCGTGATGGGGTTTTGCATTGATGATCGCTTCTAACGTTCCACACATTGAATAATTCAGCGGGTTAAGATCAGGCGACGACGGTGGTCATTTTTCGGAACTAATAAAATCTGGGCAATTGCCAACTAACCATTGCTGTGTTGATTTTGCTTCATGAGCAAGGGTTGGATCTTGCTGGAATATGCTTTGATTGTCTGAATACAACGTACTGATGTTGGGCATTAATGTGGATCGTAAGATTTCATTTTGATAATGATTTTAACATCTTGTTCAATGAATTTCAATGGGATTTTACCGTTGTAGGATATAGCGGCCCATACCATGGTGGATCTCAAGTTCTGAAACCGCTACACAGTTGTTCTTATATTTTCAGGAATATCTTCGGTTCATAATGCGTAGATTCTATAATTTTGACGATTAGTTTTCTGTTCGACAACGAATAAATTCTCATCTGAAAGTACGATTTTTTTGAATATCATCGGAACCGTGCCGGACCAACAATGCTTTACATCTTTTAAGCCTAGCCGCCGTTGGCTTCGGCGATATCCCATGCAATTTACGTTTTTTGTAAGGCTTATGGGCGAGATCAATCTGCAAGATTAGTCGCGTTGATCGATTATCGATATCTTCTTCCAATGCTAACTTTCTTGCGGACCTTTCAGAATTTTCCCGGATCTTTTCTCTTATTCTTGTGATGCGTTCTTCGGTCCGACACGTGCGAGGTCTGCCAGATCGAGGATGATCCTGTATTGACCCAGTATCACGCAATCGACTTATGGTGCGATAAACACAATTACGTGTTATTCCGAGTTGTTTCACATGCCGAAAAGTTTGTCCACCGGTTAATCCTCGCTGAAAATATTTTTTCACAATCAGTCGATCTCAATTCATTATCTCGAAAAATCCAAAACAAGTGAACCGCGAACCAATACTGTAGGAGTAGACAGTAGACATGTTGATATGTCGTATGCATTGAACCAATGTAAAATATAACGATGGAACACAGAGCTCAGACTTATACAACTTTCTATCAGAACTTTTGCCTTACCCGGTAAACAGTTCGTAACAGTATGTATAACAGACACCGTAATATCATGGACACAAATGTCAAAACGTATTAAAAATTCCATCCTAACATTAGGTTCATATATGATACAGAAAATCAAATATCAAATATGTCTGATAGTATTCATAATGGCAACGATTTATTCACCTTTTGAATGAAGAACGTTTATCTTGATGCTAAGTCATGCAATGTTCGCAATGATTTCAAAGTAGAATAACAACAAAATATTCGCTGATAAGCTACACTCCATGAAAGAACAACGAGGCTAATTATGTTCACATTATAAACACAATCATCGGTTAATCATCACAAATGGAAAATTTTTGATTTTATGAGTAAGTGGAGAATAGTAAAAAAAAACAATTTACTTAGACAAACATTATAACGCACAACAATTCGATGTTATGTTAAATTCAGAATGAAATGAATTGGAGCAATTTAGTACATTCCTCGGCTTTCTCAGTAGAGCCTCTACTACTTACACTACACGTAAAGTTAGATTGTGAAAGACAGTGAGAATCATCCAAAAAATCATGACAACTTCTGGTCCATTTGTTTTCGATTGAATTTATCAAGCAATATTTTATGACCCATTAGAGACTAAGTCTTGCACAGTTGCATACTTTTTCTTTATTTACGCTTTTGGCAGTCATTCAATGATAAACTGACAACTCTAAATGAGGAAAATGTTAGTTTATTTTAAAGATAATATGGATTCAATGGAGAAATACATTGTGAAATTGTGCCTGTTCTAATTACGTGTCGTTCGGAATTCAACCGTTTGCAATTAATTAGTAATTGAAATAGGTCAATGGATCATCTAGAAACAGGAGACATACGAAAGTAAAGTGAACAACACAAGTTCTAATCCGATATTTACCTTCAGTGAAAATGCATGTCGCAACATCATCTTTAATAGTTTCGTGTAATGAATAGAAATCCTACTTGTCGCAGTCTTCGCGTCGATGAACTCGTATATGAATGAATAAGCCATTGCCAATGGATACATTCATAAAATAATTGATACCATATGCTGCCTGTTCTTCGGCATACTGCGTTACTCTAACGATTTTTTAAATATAAAGCCATCATTTTTTGTGAACAATACATTAATTAGTATCGAAAAGAAAGCTTACTGCCAATCTGTCAATTGTTTTTCTCGATTTTTTTCAGTGAAATGATGTATTTTATTTTCGTGATGTTTTTTGTGTAATGCATGGATTGCTGCTTCTTTTATTTCTGGACGCTCCCTATAAGCAATTCGAATAAAAAGATATTCATCAGGATCAAAAAATTGATTTCTAATTTAAGTAATTTACGCTAGTGCTTGGATTTCAGGTGTTGCATCCTTTAACGAGAAATTATCAATGTCAAATATTGAATAGTTTTACTCTTTTCAATTTACAAACCATAACGGGACCCATGACATTGTTGTCTTCATCCGACATGACTGTATGCGTGTGTGTGTGTGTATGATTGGGTAGTGTTAAATAAGATACTCTCGCTGTAACTATTTGATTCTGTTTTTACAATAGCTTGCACATTATATAAATGATAATGTTGTGTGTGGTTGTCAAGTTTACCGATTTCGCTTATTTTATTTTCAAAACGTCTATTTGTGTTATCGTTCGTCTTTTTATTAAGATGTAAACAGTGAACGACGCAAAAAGAAATATATTTAGTAGTAATGCAACACGAACTTAGTGAATTTACTTTTCCACAGCAACTGAAAAATATGAATTTCTTTCTTCTACTTCATTTATTTTTCTATTTCTCTCTAATGTAATCAAGACAAATATTCAATAAAAAATGCTACTATTGCTCGTTTCTAGATTTAGTCAAAATTGCATCTCCAAAGCGTACTATAGCGTAGAATTTTAATGCCTCTTAAATTTATTCTAGACGGTGAGAGTGTGTAGAACTATCATAATATTGGCATTGCATCGTAGCAACGACAATTTTCAGATACACTTATTTCATATGGCGTAGATTGGAAGAAAATTTTCCTATTTTAAATCACATAAGGAAAAGAAAAAAAACATCGCCTTTGATTCGATTTGTTTATCGCAAATAAATGGCATATCATGTAGTATGTAAAATATTATTTGCTGATTATCAAGAAAACGCCGATGTGTTTTATTACGATGAAACTGCTATCGCATTGTGACCCGTGATTGTGGAAAATCGCGACCTAGTTACGAGTAACTATACTCTCTAAAAAAATAGGTTTAATATTGAACTTCACTGGTTCAGTACATTTGATCTAAACGGTTTTAGGTTCGGTAATGTGAAAATCGTTTCGTAGTAATTATGCAAAACTTTTATAGGTTCAGAAGAAAAGGTAGTTTCGCAATTTTTCAACCGAACTTACTAGTAGTTCCCGCAAACTGGTCGATGGCGTCGCACTTGAAATTCTAATCCCTTAAAAGTTCCTCAAAATTAAAGAAAGTTTCGTAGTATATCGACCAAAAGACGGATGATTCAGATTTCTTATCGAAGGTTCCTTCCTTCTTATTCAGAGCAATGAAAGGTTTCGCATAATATTAGAAGGTTTAAAATTTTTTCTACTAAACTTGTCGTCTTCATGCTATTGATCTTATGGTTTCGTATATTTTCCACGACAAATTTCATTTTTATAGGGATGATTGATGGTTTCATACAAACTATACGAAACGATTTGTGGTTCTCTACATTTTCTGGTGGTTTTACAATTTTCCGAAAATAACGTTACATTTTTTCTTAAAGCATTGCTAGGTTCCATGCACCTCGTACAAAACCGTAAGCGGTTTGTATTTGTGTACACATGTTTTATGCTTTTTCATCAATAACAAATGGTTAAACGTTACCTTTAGTAAATGGCTCAATGAAGGATATTCACTTTTAGAGCAGATTGAAAAATCGGCAAAACTAACTTCCAAAAACGAATCCAGCGTTTCAGTCAAGATAATGAATAAATCTTTTCTGGTCAAGACATCGACAATAAAAATCTCGTATCCGTTGTCTATACTCATGTAAAATATTGTAAGGTTAGTTAATCACTATCCGATTGTTAGTTCTTTAGAACGTGTATTTAACGATTGATAACAAACTAAGAAACTGACGCTTATTGTGTAGAAGTGTTGGGTATATATATAGAGTTATGGAATGGGAAGGAAATGACTAGAAGAAGATAGAGAAGTGAGAACGTACGAGAAGTCATATTTCTTTCGTTTTTTTGCATTTATCGGCACTTGTTTATTCTCGTAACTACTCAAGACATGGCAAGGGCAACGAACCAGGCTTGCTGCATCTTGGGTGTGTGGATGTGCGTATAGACAATTGAAAGGACACCCACACTCACACCCGGATCTTTCGGGTAATGAAGTACCTTAAGGTACTTTTAGGTACGTATTAGGTACTGGGATGGCTACCCTGCTGGAAAGCGTCTAGTAAATGGGTACTTGAAGGTACTGATCAAGTAGTCAACTTGGTGCTATTACACAATATGTTTAGGTACCCTGTTACCAAAATTGCAGTATACTAATGGTCGATCCTAATCTTTGACCTTTTTCCTTTTTTTTCTCTCAACGCAAGTTATTACATTTTTTCAATTTAATTTAATTTAATTTTTCCGATTCTGGCAACTTCAACAGGTCAAATTTTGGGATCTGACCAAACTTGAGTTGGTCGCATCTCCATCAGACCACTTCACAGTAGTTCGCTCTTAATTGACGATTAAGATCGGCACATTCTCGACTAATAAATAGTCAAGAAATAATCTAGAAAAAAGAATATAAAAATAGCTTAGTTTCTTATGTATTGCCGAGTTGTTTATAAGGAGCCGTTTGCGCCAAAGAAAACAGTGAATGAACAGTCGCTACACAGAACGCGACAGATCTAGGATACCCTGTAGAGCCTTCCTTGGTAAAATTACAGGTGCCGGTATCCAATACAGTATCTGCATCAGTATAATTACTGAGAATTTTCGAAGTACCCACATCAGGTACCTTGCTAAGGCCTTCTTAGTATATGGGTATCCTGAACTCAGTACATGCTCTAGGGTGGATATTTAGAATCTTTATTAACAATGATAAAATAACCTATTTAATACGTCCTTCAAGGTACATTTGAAAAGTTGCTTTTTATCTTGATAAATATTTTTATCGTTTTTTTTCAGAGATTTATGTCATAGTTTTCAAGAATTTATAAATCTTACCAGTTCATCAATTTATTCTCTTCGAGGTGCCCATATTAGTATCAGGAGTAATTTTCATATCAAAGAAAATCAGCCATTTATTAACAAAATTATTCCTTTATTTGAAATGTTAAATGTTACTCGTTTAAATATCGACTGCAGTCAAATATTTCTTAATATGTTTTTTTAAATCTTAAATTTATTACCGAATCTTGATTCAGTGAGAATAATATCAATCTCATTATCTGAAAAATTATTGCTAATTAATGAAAATTCCAAAATGTTTTATCTCTTCTTAGAGAATAGCAAAATAACTAAATTGTCTCTTAGAGGTATACCTCACTTCGAACAAATGTTTCTTATTATGAATCTTTTTTCACATATCAAATTACAACAGATTAGTGACTATAATGTTGAACTAATCATTCGAGGTGCTTTATAAAAAATTCAGATAACAAATAATAATCCTCTTAAAACGCTTTGTGTCCATGTTGACGAAGAATCTCATGATGAAATTGAAAAATTACAGAAAATGATCAATTCAGAAAGCTTACTCGAGGATTATATAATATATCGTCGACATGATAAATATTATTTAAAATGGAAATAATAGTAGCTTCTGTTTTGTATTTTGTTTTGAATAAAATCATTGATAAAATCGCTTTTACATTATTTAACATTCATTGAATTGATCAATACTAGCTGAGATCGAACAGAGTTTCCATGTTCTTTCAAAACAACGAAAATTGAAAATTTCGTAAATCAATAGTGCAGCAATGAAAGATAAGACAACGCATGGATATTTCTAGTATTATCTATAGCAGTTTTATTCTTTATTACATTTCTTGCTTTGTAATTGGGTGCTTTCACGCAGGTCCGCCGAGTTTTACATCGACTTTCTCCAGGCAATGTTTAACCATGCTAGTTTTGTAGCCCGTGTCGAGTTGTGTAGGAAACCATCTTTTGTTTATAGCAAAGTCATGCGCTAAGTCCTACAGGTAGGGCTCAAAATCAGATTTTCTAGAAATCCGATCCCCTAAACCAACAAGTTTTGGTTTTCGTGAACATGATTTTAAAATCTTTCTTAGACCATTGGATAGAGCATAAAAAGTTGTCTCTATGCAATCATTTTCGGGTGTTTACGTAAAAATCTCAAAGCGCCAGCGTACCTGCAAAAAATGGGAAAATGCGATTTTTGCTAAAATTGAGTACTCTAGGAAACCTACATGCGAACCTAGGCAGCATGAATTGTTAGAACCAAAATGGAGCTTAAGCAATGCTTGATCAGAATAGTTCAATTAGATTTTCAGAATACATTCCTTAGTCGAGATATTCGACTTTTAAAAACCAGAGATTTCTGAAAACCCCATGTTAGGCCTTCATTTTCTCGAGAACCAAACGTCAGAATTCGTTCAAAATTTTTTTTTCAGTATTCTCCAGTGAGTACTACCACACGCTAAAATTTCAGCTTCCCCATCCTGGAATTGTAAAACTTATGACGTCAAGAATTTTGTAAAATTTCGAAATGTTGAACCTTAAAATTTTTCGATTATGAATGTGAAGATAATAATTTCGATGATGCATACACGATAATCTTTTATGCTGAATTCACATACACTGATAGCAGCATCCAATTGATAGAAGAGATTCCTCATTTATAAAGAAAAAAGTAAAATAATGCAGAGGAACATAGGTTTTTGAGGACTTTTGTTTCTTTTCTAGTGTTCACCTTCTAATGAATCTATGAGATATTGAAACTTGGTGATATGTGTGTGTACTAATTCAAATAGGGAATATCTCTGCTTTTGCGGGAAAAAATTCAGTCAATATTCACCAAAGCGTTTATATATCTTAGCTCATAGATATTGCATAATTGTGTAGCTGTTGCGTGTACTAAATTTTGGATATTAGCAAACAAACATATATCACTTCCTAATTCAATATTGAGTTCGTCTCGTCTAACAGAAAATTTTAATGCTGTTCGTCGCCCGGGTGGATGTAGTAATGATATATGTAGGTCTTTTAAATAAGCTTCGAGACCTTGGACAACTGCTAACTATCAATCATATTGGCATTCGACACCAATATAATTAATAATGTTATCATCATTAATTGTCAACAAAAAAGATTAATTTTTCTTCAGCAAACACTATTACATATTCAGAGAAACTGTTTAAAAAAAACTCACGTATTACTTGAAAGATCTATGTTTGCCTACGGTTTTTTACGTTTCTCTCTATATATCAGAAATCTCTTCTATCAGTGGGACGTTTATATCAGTCTATTCGTATTCAGCATAGGGAATTACCTAATATCCATCCTTGAAATGATTATTTTTACAATCATGATCAGAAAACCTCAGTATAACATTTCGAAATTTTACAAAATTCTTGACGTCATAAGTTTTACAATTCCAGGATGGGGAAGCTGAAATTTTAGTGTGTGGTAGTACTCACTGGAGAATACTGAAAACAAAATTTTGAACGAATTCTGACGTTTGATTCTCGAGAAAATAAAGGCCTAAAATGGGGTTTTCAGAAATCTCTGGTTTTTAGAAGTCGAATATCTCGACTAAGGAATGTATTCTGAAAATCTAATTAAACTATTCTGATCAAGCATTGCTTAAGCTCCATTTTTGTTCTAACAATTCATGCTGTCTAGGTTCGCATGTAGGTTTTCTGGAGTACTCAATTTTCGCAAAAATCGCATTTTCCCATTTTTTGCAGGTACGCTGGCGCTTTGAGATTTTTACGTAAACACCCGAAAATGATTGCATAGAGACAACTTTTTATGCTCTAT
>CAJNYU010003584.1:0-65489 GCA_905331475.1 Rotaria socialis
AAATTCTCTCTCCCATGCGCGTCGCTTTCTTGAGATTCTTGAACAAGAAAGTGATGAGCTATGGACAAATCTTGATGTCTGGACAGGTCAAGCATATGAAAACAAAAGTTCGCCTAGGAAATACTTTTCCTCAATAGTTTAATGCAGCTTTTCTAGTCATATGATAAAGCAGCGGAGCCTTATCACTGAGCTCTATGAGATTTTCGGAACTAGAGTGAAGATCATAGAGGTTAAATACGAATTTCTGGAATGTCATTCGTTATTATAAAAGTTCTGAGAATCCATGGGATTCCGGGAATCTCGGGAATCCCGGGAATCTTGGGAATCTTGGGAATCCGGAATCCGCCGTTTCCCCCTTGCAGAGAATACTCTCAAGCATCGTTGTCTGCCAGAAGAGTTGTACACGATAAATAAATATTCTTAGCTCGAAGAGATTAGCAATAATGTGATATTACCCTCGGCCATTCGTATTGGAAAAATAACTTGAGAGTTCTGATAACGAAGGAAATCTAGAATATGAAAAACTTCTTATTGTTCTCGAATTAACTCTATTAACTGTATCGCCGTCATTTGATATATGAAATATACGGCTTCAATTGAAAAAATATAAAGAAAGTGCTCTTTTTTGTCGAAGCATTAAATAGAAGACACCCAGTGATGCATGTATCGAAACAACACTGATGATGAGAGAGTTACGACAGTATTTATATTTTCATTTTAAACTTATTTTGTTTCATCTTCTCGAAATCACTGTTTCTTTGTTACATGTTGCCTAGACGACTCCTAAACAAATTCATAGAAAGAATTCATTCAACGTTATGAAAGAGCATTTTTTCAGAGAAAAATGAAGAGAAACGATGCAATTTGAAATTATTGACTAAAGAAAAGCTGTTAATTTCGCAGAAACCTGTAGGGGATTTTAATCAATATGGCTTTGTTTGCTGTCGAAACACAGGGAGTAAAAATATTGTGCAAACTTGCTTGCTGTTTGCTATTGCTGTTGGATGAAATCATGGTGAGTATATTTTAAAAGGAAACCTTCGTTGATGATCACAAGCCGATACTTTGCATACGTATACGTAAGTACGATTCCTAATAGAAGTCTTGTTAGGTCTTGTTGAAAACTGTTCTTTAAAATTATAGTTATAAAGTTCATCATCGTTTCTTTCGATAGCTCTTTCATGTTGAATTAAATTTGATTTCGTTTTACTTGAACCACTGATATCTACATTTCAAATATAACGTAAGTTTGATTGGATTTAAAACAATGCAAGCTTCGCAATCGAATTCATCAACTCTTTGAAATACGAACAATCGAATATATCTCAACAACATGACACAAACTAATTCGTTTCTTGACAATCGATACTTATACAAGAAGAAGCGTTAATCTTGCATTCGACTAAATATGTTTTTTTTATCGTTTTAGATTTTTATTAAACTAAGAAAACATGATTAATCCGGAAAATCAACGGCGAGAATTGTGGAGACAGAAGTTTCCAACTATAATTGCTGTTTTATTGTCGATCTTTCAAATGCTTCTCACTTTGGGCATTGTTGGTTGTGAAGTTGGAATTAGTCTAGTTCAGTTTCCACGGATGGACATTTTCGTAGGATATTGGACCTTTCCAAATTTTATGTGTGCATGGATATCACTCGCAGCCGCAGGTTTGCATCCATATTCATTTTGTTAAAATTAATTTATTCGCTTTTTTCTTAATCTTTACTAGGTTGTTGTTGTCGAATACGTTGCTGTGGAATAACAGCACTCGTCTTTCAGATTCTTGCTCTCCCTTTGGCTGTGTGTGTCATCGGTTTTGATGCATATTTCTTGAACCATCCAACTTATTGCTTTTTCTCGTCTGATTGCAACTCGTGGTACTCATCCTCTTCTAGCAACTATGATCCCTATGGTTTATCAAATAACTCAACCTTGTATGGAATCAAAGTTCCAATTGTTCAAGGTCAATTGGCTGCCGGTGTTTTAATGTTGGTTGCCTGTGTGATCTACATTATTGTGTATGCAGTGACAAGTTATCGAGTACGGAAAGGTATTCGTGCCCAAAATGGCTCTCCTGTATCCGTCAGCCGCGCTCCTCAAACTATTCCATATGCTACCCCTTATAATAATCCGACCTTTGAAAGATCTTTCGTCGAAAATAGTGCGATAACATCTACAGTAAATCCAACTGTTCCGAAGAATCAACTCATCTGTCCTAACTGTCGATCCAGATTTAAAGTGACTGTATAAGATCATCAGTACCATGGATAATCCCAATTTAACACTTGCGCTTTTCTCTTATATTTTTTGTATGCGTGTTGATTGTATTTTCTGAAGAAACAAAAAACCGTAGTTAGAAAAATTTCCCCAAAAAACCCGTTTTACTGAAAAACCTTTCCGACAAAAAATAAAAGATAAAACAGCTCAGCAGCATCACATATGCAAGATTTAGAGAAGTGCTCGCTTCTCTCACAGGAGATGCGGTGGTTTGCTGTTGGATGTGTGTCAGGTCATTGAGAGATGTGCATCCCTCACACTGGATGCTGCAGCTCCCCCGCTGAAAATGCAGCATCTCCCGGCAGAGATGTGAGCACTTCTCCAAAATCTTGGATGTGACACTGCTGGGTTGCCCTAACAATCATGTGTTTCAAACATCAACAATAATATATTTTAAACTGAATCATTTACAATCTAATCTTCTCTTATCACACGCCTCGTTGTTGATTCTTAAAGGTATTAATTTTACTGATAAACCGTGTTCTAGCCTATTCATTTCGAGCAAATAGAATGTTTGATAGGAGAGCTAGTCGTGCACATTTTCACAAAACTTATCTCTCAAGAAGCATGTTATGTTTGCTGTTATTTCTTTTTATAATCCCATCTATTCAATCAAGCGCATGGCCATCATTTTCGTATGATCATGTGATTTTACGTTTATCGGCGCGCATAGAACCGGAATCGTGCAATAGTACATGTAGTGCGTCTTGTCAAGATTGTATTAATCACCAGTGCCAAACTAGTAATAACTCATGCTATATTGGAAACCATTGTTACGAAGTCAATGAATTGTATTCTAATTATAGTTTATCATGTTTACAGTGCTTACCAAACAAAAACCAAGCCCAATGGAGTTTCAACCCTGAGTGTTCGGCTGGTCCGCTCTGTCAGAACCCACAGTTTATAAAAATAAATCTTTGCGATAATGATACCATTACCAGTTTTTATACGGATCCTACATTGGCGGTCTCCAGTAGCTATAACTTCGAAAAATGTGGACAGAATAGCGAAGCCTGTCAAGCAGGGTTCTTCTCAGCGCAAAACTTAACACAAAATCTACGTAATCATTATGCATGCTGCCCTGGTTATTTTTGTCCCGAAGGACAACTCTGCTTCATACCATGCCGACCTGGTTCATATTGTCCGAGCGAATTGAAGGCAATCGATGGAACATGTAAAAGTCCAGCACCATGCCAAAAGAATCCAAGCAAAACTTATGAGCGTTACGGATGCGGTGGCTCGACATTTGAAGGATTTTGTCCACCAGGATCATTTTGCACGACACCACGTGAGACTGAGTTATGTTCAGACAATACAATTTACTGTCCGACTGGTGTCGAAAAACCATTGGCTTGTCCATCACACTTCGTTTGTTTAGATGGAAGAGCACGGCGGCAACGTCTTTTAACAAATGTGGTTATTGCTGTTGTCGTCATTATCATCATTTTTGTTTCGGGAATTGAAATTTTTCAATGGCTTGCCTTGAAGAAAAATCTTTGGGGACAAAAGACTTTTGATGATCGTTCGGAAGTGAGCGACTATTTCATGGAACGATCGAAATCGAAATCAAAGCCGACTTTCCAGTTGAATATTCATCTTTATAAAGCTCGACTACGAAATGTTACGCGATTCGATATGAAACGAAATGAAGGTTTTACAGGTCGCATAACTGCTGGACGATTAACAGCATTAATGGGTGGATCTGGTTGTGGTAAAAGTAGTCTATTGGATACAATTCATGGCCGTCGAAGATTGCATGCAAACGGCTACATTAAATTTGGTGAACATGAACCATTAAGCAATATACTCACGGATTATATTGGGTATGTGCCACAAGCAGATATTATGCACGAGGATCTGACCGTGTTCGAAACAGTTTATTATTCTGCAAGAGCACGACGACTTGGCGATTCTCAGAACATTATCAAGAATGATGTTGGTTTTGTTTTGAAAAAATTGCAACTCGAATTTGTTCGCAATAACATGACAAAAACTCTATCCGGAGGTAAATAAATTCGAAATTTGCTTGATTTTTTCTAAGAACCAGGTCAAAAATAAAATAGCAAAACATTCAGAAAGAAAATTGCTCTCAAAAGATGAACTGTTGAATTCCATAATAATAATTATTTCTATCGATTGATTGTTCTTATTCTAATTTATTTAGGACAAAGAAAGCGAGTTAATATCGCCATGGAAATTGCTGCATGTCCAAAAGTTCTTCTTCTAGATGAGCCAACATCAGGCTTGGATACATTTTCTTGTGATCATCTTTTTGATTTATTACAATTAATTAAATATAGTGCAGCTGGACCAGTAACTATAATAATGGTTATTCATCAGCCTAGTCAAGAACTTTTTCTGAAAATCGACGATATCTTCTTTTTAACTGCGCATTGTTGTTTGGCTTATCAAGGTCCACGAGATGAAGCAAAAGAATTTCTAGCGAAGAAATTTTTTGATGATCCAACTAAAGCTCCACCTCCTCGGCACAACGATTGTGATACATGTTTCATTATGTTAACGAAAGCTCCAGATTATATCGAAAATCATAAAATAGAACATGAAATAAATAATCAACCACTCAACACCTATTCATGGAAGCAAAGATTCTTTTTACCATTTCTTTACATTCTCCTACGTTCAATGAAACAAACTTATGTACGGGGTGTCACCGCTGAAGCATCTTATACGCTTGCTTATTTTTTGCTGGGCGCATGTGTCGGTTATTTATTTGAGAATAAATTACAAGGCGAATGCGATATTCAAGTGTTGCCAACAATTTACTTTTTGATGAGTCTTTCATTTGGCATTCTAACATGCATATCAAGTCAACGTCTGTTTGGAGTCGAAACAACAAATAAAACATTTGAACGAGAAAGCCGAAATTATTTTCATCCATTTCAATATTGGTTGGCAAAGAGTTTAGTTGATATATTTCGAATGATATTCTATCCATTACTTTATCTTAGTATGCTCTATATTGAAGTTGTACCGCGTGGTCCCTTTTCCTATTACCTTGGCATTATGATACTTGTTTCATTTGTTTGTTCTGGTATTGGTCAACTAACTTCTGTAATCTTTAGCAGAACTGAATATGCATATTTGGCTGGTACCATAGTTGCTCTTCTATCTTGTTTATTGTCGGGTTTCAGTCCGATAAAGGCCGATCTTGGCCAAGGAAAATTCATTGTCACTCTTTCTTTTTCAAGGCACGCGCAACGCTTACTATTTCGTCATGAAACATCATTTTACGCTAAAGCATTCAATGGTACTCGAGATCATATATGGTTTAGTCAAATCTCTGCTCTTGAACACCATTTTTCATTCAACGATAATGAGGATCCAAATTTTTGGCTCGTTTTCATTGGATTCGTTTTACGTTTCATTACTTTTTTATTTCTATATGCTAAATCGGAATATCGTTCAAAAGCTCGATTTCGTGTCACTCATATTGGTCCAATGCTTCAAAGTTTATTTCGTGGTGAGCCTTGTCGGAAGAAGGCTTCCAAATCGCATGTCTATCAGTTGTGATATTTATATTCACCAAGACATGTTTGTCTTACTTCTTTTTTGACGATTTCTTGACACCACTACTCGAGCGAATTGACAATTTAATTAGATATCAACTATAATTTTTTTATTTTCCTGTTATATACGTATAAAGCAGTATCAACTGATTGATGTTATTCACTTGAGAACTTATATGAAAGTTCCTCTGAGCTATTTTTAATATCATTCTGTTTTCTCGAACTTTCTTGATTCAGAATTAAAATAAACTGTTTATCAATCAATAATAATTTAGTAGAAATCTATCACAATCAAAGCAAAAATTGACTTCCAACAAATCGAACAAAATATTTGTGTTTTGCCATTAACTGTAATTGCGATTTTGACCTTGCTCAAAGGTCTTATTAAGCGGTTTGGTGGAATCAGGTATGTACTGTGTTCTAATGATCCAGAGATCATAATTAAGACGCGTCTTTACAATTGATCTATTTATTTTCAAGATTTTACTGAAACTACGAAGATGATCAGAGAGTAGATAAATCTCATTTTATGTAAAAAATAGTGTGACTAAGTCACCACGTATGTCTAAATGGTATGAGAGATAAATGATAGTTAAATCAACAAGAAAACTTCATTTTATCTGAATTAGGGTCGGATGATATTGGAGTTCTATTATACCGTGATTAGACTTATTTTTTTGCTATTATTCTATGTTGATTTCTAATTTCAGTAGATATTCAGTGACATAACTATGAACTTAAAATGACTTTGCCTAGTTCCAAATAAATCAATGTCGAAGTAAGAACATTTTTTACAAAATATATTTAACTGTTCTATTCATTGGTTTAGAAAAATTGTTTACGTGTTGATACAATTTCAACAAATATCAAAGACTACGCAAGAAAAGATGAGTATGTTTTTTTGAAATTCAAGCGAATCCTTTAAAAAAAAGTATTCCTATTTTTTTAGAAACCTTGTGCATCTTATACAATGTTAGTTGCACATTTCAAGCTTTATATTATGCCACAGAGTAATCCGCAACCTGCTGCTCAAGCTCAAGCATCAAATAGTAATACTGGTAAAATTCAATTTAATATAAAGATTTAATCAAATTTATTTTTTAATTTTAGGTGATGAAGATGTTGATAATTTTGAAAACCATGTGAGTATTTTTTGCGATTAAACTTAGCGAATATTGTTTTTTTCTAGTAATCCAACTGCTAAAACATGTGCATTCTGAAACTTGTCCTCATTTTTTTAAACTTCATTTCTGCTATACTTATCTATTACATGTCCAACATTTTTTCCTGTGTTAACTGATTGTTCTCCATTGTTTGTCCAGCATTTTTTGTGCGTCATTTTTTTTCTCTTTGGCTTATTCATAGGAAAGAAGTATTTTCAAAGTGCAATCTCTTTTTTTGTTATCATATAGTCATTAGAAGAAAGATTCATGAATAAAAAGTGCAAATGCTGTCGATGAAATAATAGATAACACTTATCGAGACATCGGAATCACATGACCATCATTCAATGATCAGAATAGTTTATTATAATTTGACAACTACATTTCAGTATCATTTTTCGTTATAACTACATCAATATTCTAATGTTTTCTGCTATATAAAGAATAATTTAATGTTGACTATCCAGAATTAGATTTTTCCCAAAGAATTGATTTGGTGGTTGCTATGAAACGAAATAGTAAAGACTCATTGATACATGACATTATGATCTTGATAAGAACACCAGTTGATAGATCCCCAAACGAACGTTGATTTACTTCTAACGTATGTAGAGATACGTCAAGTTTGACTTAGTAAAAAAAACTGAAATGATGAATTTTATCATACAGTAACATGGGTAGGATGTATACGAAGATGGGCGAGTAGCTAAAAGCGTTTTCTTTTCAAGAAAAGGCATTTGAAATCATTCAAAAAATGTCCTGTTCAAATCATCCGTACATAGCTGTTTTCTATAACAACATTGGATAATATATACATCTCGATGGGAAATTATTCGAAAGCAGTTTCATTTCTCAACAAGAGCTTAGAAATACTTGTAGAAAGCTTCCTTCTTTGAATGCTTATCGCACTAACATCGGTAAAGCCTATGTATGAGCATTTGAGATCAATCAAAAGCTACTTCCTTCAAGTCTTTCCGATTTAAATAACTTCCACAAAACTGTTGGGTCTTTCAATGTCTTGATGGGTAATTATGAAAAAGCGCTTCCGTTGGTCAACAGCCTAGCATAAATGTTTTTGAACTGAAAGGAGCTACATTGAAACAATTCGGACTAAACTTCTAATTATTCTATCAGATTTTTGAATATTTACTTTGTTAGGTAAAACAAAAGGATGCAAGCAAAAAAGGAATTTTTATATACCGGAAGTCAAAACTTTCTATCAACGTAAAGACATGTACAGTATTTGTTCTACCAAAAAGAGAGACTATCGAAACTTGTTCTTTTGGGATTTATTTTTCTACAAGATTTATTAATTTATTGACGATTTACTAGGATTTAGTAACTGCGTGAATATCTCAGCACACTCACACTGCTGGTATGGGTGTGTTAACTCTGAAAATGTTCTTACTCATAAATTCTATTCAGACACATAGATGTGTATTTTTTCTCTACTAAATATTATGTTTAGATTAATTTGTTATTAGAGAAAAAGCAGGTCTAAAGATTTTTATCTTCTCGTAAAACACGAATTCGATCTCATGTAAAATAAATGTGGAAACTTCGGATTTCATCCGAGAGTTATGTGTAAATTACTGCAAAAATGCATGGGACATATGAGTCATTCTAGAATGTCTGAACACCAAAATTATCATGAGAAATTCAACCAATGTTCCAGTCAATACTGATTGAATTATTCAGTGTTCTCAGTGTGCTCGGTGTCGGTGGCACCGATAGCAGTGTAGTCGGTGCAAGTCAGTGCTCCACTGGACAGTTTCGGTGTAGTCGATGGCCAGTTTTTCAGTATTTACACTGACGCTGCACATCCCTATCCTCAACAATTACTGGAAAGAACGAGAAAAATAGAAGAAAATGAGCATCCTTGGATCCTTTAGGCGTGGATGTGGTTCGTCATGTTCTATTTCTCGAATAGCAGTCAGTCTAATTGAGTACTGTTGAAAGATGATAAAACGTACTCTGCGTTTTGATATCTGCATAATGTTTACCTTTCTCTTTGATGATTATTTTCAAGCTTTTAAAACACTATTTCTTAACATGCAAGCGCTTTTATAGTAGGGAGTGAGCAGGGGTGCTCCGACTGGGGGAGGCACCCCCCCCCTCCCAATGTTCGAAAAATTGTCTTGCATTGTATCTTACAAAATAAAACTGATATTATCTTAAGCGTGATTTTATAAGTTATTTTCAGTATTGTCAGATGTTGAACTCGAAAATCCAGAATTCAAATTTCAAAGTCCTCAAAAAATCAAAAAAAAACTCGTGACAAATCCAGAAAAAATTCAAAAAAATTGAGAAAATGCAGAAGTCTTCAAAATTGTGGAAGATTTAGCAACACTGCTTATTCTCCTTCAACATTTTTGGAAACTAGGATTTGATAAGCTACCACCCCCTCCCCAATTTTCGCTTTCTCGCGACACCCTTGAGGCTAGCATTTTGGAGGAGAAAATTTTTACAGTCCTCACAGTTGGAATGGTCGGGATACCCTGGGACCCAATCAGACAAGTAACGAAAAAATCGACGTTTCTGCGCGTTAAAAGGGCGCATTTTCGTGCATTAAAACGATTTCAGAAACCCGTTCTAACGCGTAGAAATAGAAACGTCAATTTTTTTGCTAATAAATGATGACGATGCTAGCTACTAGTCTACATGGAAGTAGGCAAAATTATACTTGATCAACAGCTAACGACAACTATTGGGAATTTTAACATATATGATTGCACAAGACGGTATAGTGTGGACGAATGGATTTCGATTTCGTTTGCTTCCCACGACTTGTTCCGTTTTTTCTTTATTTTGACCTTGTCGTGCTAATTTTAATGTTCATTTTTTGTGTACTAACAGCTATCCTATGGGGTATAACCAATTGGTTTTTGAAACAAGGTTCAACAGGTTTGCAACAAATAAAGTATGATAATCGAATAAAACAATTTGGTGCTGAAATCTGGTATTTTTTCACAAATCCACATGTATAAGAAAAATATTTTCCGATAGCATAATAACTATCTATTGATTTTATATAGTATTGGATTCCATTTTTACTTAATCAATGTGGTTCTGTTCTCTATTATTATAGTCTTTCAAAAACCGGTAAGGATAGTTATATGTAACACATTTCTTTTGATTTCTTTTTATGTTAGATTTCTCAACTGCCGTACCTGTGACGAATGCTTTGACACTACTTATAACTTATTTATGTGATGTCATTTCACATCCACAATTATTAAACTCCAGTAAGAATTTTCACTTCTATATTTGAACTATTCTCAATAATTGATTTTAGGATTTGTGATGGGTATGTTCTGTGTTACAAGTGGGGTGGCTCTTTGTGTTTTATCCAAACCTCATTGATTTTTTTGTCTATATGTGATTCATGTATAAATATCATTGTTTCATCTTTTTCTTATTAATGTTTCAAACAATTGTCAGGATATACAAAACATAATATTTTGTAGATCACCATGTTCAATAGTATTAGTCATCGTACATTTTCCATCATTCGCCAGTGTGTGAAACCAGCATTCGCTATGCAAATTCAGAATGCATCGACAAGTGAGGCTCAAGTTATTGTTTTTTCTTTTGATACTATTCTAAATTTATCAATATAGAAGTGCGATTTAATTATGAAGATCCATTTGATCTTGAATCTCAATTAAAAGATGATGAACGAATGATTCGTGATCAATTTCGTGGTTATTGTCAAGAAAAATTAATGCCAAGAATTATCCAAGCAAATAGAAAAGAAAGTATGCGCGTACTCGTTTGTCTTGATATTCTCTATTTGATTGATTGTTTTAGTTTTTCACACGGAAATTATGCGTGAATTAGGTGATCTCGGTGTTCTTGGTCCAACTATTCAAGGTTTGCAATAGGATTATTATAATAATTTTGTTATCGAATAAAAATAAATGATAGGTTATGGTTGTGCTGGTATTTCCTATGTTGCCTATGGCCTATTAGCACGAGAAATCGAACGGTACAACGAGAAATATCTATACTCTAAAATAACATCAATTTTTTTTTTTTTAATAGGATCGATAGTGGTTACCGTTCGGCGTTTAGTGTTCAATCATCTCTTGTTATGTTTCCGATCAGTGAATTTGGAACAGAAGAACAAAAGCAAAAATACTTACCAAAGCTCGCAACTGGTGAATTGATTGGTTGTTTTGGTCTTACTGAACCAAATCATGGATCAGATCCAGGTTCAATGGAAACACAAGCACATTGGGACGAAAAAAAACAAGTCTATGTATTAAATGGCACTAAATCATGGTACGCTTTTCTTTGTTATACGAATCTATCGTTTCGAATAAATTCAACATTTTTTAAAGGATTACTAATTCTCCTATTGCGGATGTTGCCGTTGTATGGGCTAAATGTGATGATAAAGAAATTCGAGGATTTATTTTAGAACGATCTATGAAAGGTTTTTCAACGCCAAAAATTGAAGGAAAATTTTCATTACGTGCTTCGATTACTGGACAAATTGCTATGGATGATATTCAAGTACCCAAAGAAAATTTATTACCAAAAGTGAAAGGCTTAAAAGTAGGAAACTCTATGGTCCAGTACCAGTATTTTATTCATATTTTATCTCTAGGGTCCATTCAGTTGTTTAAATAATGCACGATTCGGCATTGCATGGGGAACATTGGGTGCTGCTGAATTTTGTCTTAGTGTTGCTCGTCAATATACGATTGATCGGTGAGTCTAGTAAACGAAAGATAAGTGTTCATGTTCAGTTTTTATAATGAAATAGAAAACAATTTGGTCGACCATTAGCACAAACTCAATTGATTCAAAAGAAATTTGCTGATATGTTAACTGAAATTACTCTTGGTCTTCAAGCATGTTTACGTGTCGGTCGATTGAAAGACGACAATAAGTTTGAATGAAAACTATTCAGTCGAATATATATTTTTTGTTTTGTCTTCTAGAGCAACACCTGAAATAATATCATTAATAAAACGAAATTCATGTGGCAAATCACTTGACATAGCACGTCAATGTCGAGATATTCTTGGTGGTAATGGAATTTCAGATGAATATCATATTATTCGACATATGATGAATTTGGAAGCTGTTAACACATATGAAGGAACTCATGATATTCATGCACTCATACTCGGTCGAGCTATCACTGGTTTACCAGCTTTCAGTTCATCAACAGCCCAATAAATTCCGCCAATGAGCGAGTGTGTGTGGTAGAAAAAAAGCATGTCATCAGTACTTTTTTAGACTTTTCCTTTTGCTTGAAGTAAATATTTTATTTTCTAAATGCATGAATGGACATACGTATTTATAAAATGCATTCATATATAAAAAAACACAAGATTTAATGATGGGTGGAATCGATGACAAGCTGTTGTATTCGAATTTTTTCTATGATCAAAATCAATGTAGTATTGACAGTTATAAACTAATAGTTGCATTGAATCACGTATCTTAAGATTTTTTTTCCTAATAAATACTAGAATTTTCTATAAGATAACTAAACGAATCATTCTTTTCTCATAATCGAATTTATCACGTGCACTTATGTTGCATAAATCTATCTATTGATATTGATCAGTGTTCAGAATCTCATGGATTCGCCAGTTGTACCCATTTATTATTGGAGCTATTGGGCAACTGTAATTTATATTGCTGGTATGTTTGGATATTTAGCAATTGATACATCTAATTATCTATTCGAAATTTTTAATGATTCTCTTTCGTATTTTGTCTATGCTTTTCTTGCTATTTTATTCGTTGTCGATGCTGCTTTATATACAATTGACTGGTATATTTATGCTGTAAGATCACGCAACGATAAAAATGAACCGATACAATATCAAGCTGAATTAGTTGCATGTATTTTTCAAAATCTCGGCAGTTATTGTTATTTAATCAGTGCTCTTTTAACTTTTAATAAAAGTCAATATATGGGTAAAATTTTATTATTTAATCTTATTGGCATATTTGCTTATCTAATTGAATCTGGTTTTATATTTCTCGAATGGGGTATTTCAGGTCGAAGAAAACCTTCGACGAATCCTAAACGTGGTTGTGTTTCTCAAGTAATAATTAAATAGAGTAGAAAAAAAAATAGGATAGCCTTGTCATCTATTTTGTTTTAGGATGTTTACATGTGGGCACATATATTGTATACTGTTGCTAATTTAATTTATTTATGTGCAACAACATTGGCCTATCGTTTTTATGTAAACTTAAATGATGTCAATGTGCGCGGTGTAGTTATATTACAAATACTAGGTGATCTTGTTTATTTATGTGATGCCTGTCTTTATTATGAAGGCTGGCTAGAAGATAAACAAGAATATGATAGAAATACAGAAAGACAGAAATTAACTGTACTTAATTTTATCAATCAGTTAACAACAGAAAACTTTAATGTGGATTTACACACTAAGGATAATAAATAACTAATTGGGATCTTCCTATCAGTTTTCCTCAGTAGATTATATTGAGACAAAAATGAAATATCGATTTACGTTAGGGAAAAATCCATGCCTATGAATTTATAATGAGTTCAAATGCTCGATTACAAAACAACAATGAAAGCATATTTTCCTTTCTAATCGAAGTTTACCGAGCTTGCGATCGTTTATTAATGTTTTTTCATTGGAAAAAGCTAATTTTCATGAGCACCAATAAGCAAATGTTTTCCAGTATGAACTCGTGGTAAAAACACCTCTTTTTATTGTACCTTATTAATTCTCACTGCTACTAAGTGAAGATTATGCACGGTACAGATAATATATTTTGGAAAATATTTCTGGTTTCTGGCTAAATACAGAAATTATAGGTCGAATTCGAGGTCAGATGATAATGGTTTTATTGATTTCTCAATCTCAATCCATGTTTTCGCATTTACTAGCAAATCAAATGACAAAATTTAGACTTTGAAATTCAATCCAACAATAGATCGGATGATTCTTATGAAATGTCCTTGACATTTAAGTTCACAAGAATGTTGCTTTGTACGTAGGATATCTTATAGAACAACTACTTACAGTATCTTCAAAATCCCTATTTATTAGTGGAAAAAAAGTAAAAATTGACAGGATTCAGCCAGGGACTAACTCTTCACCTTATTCGTTGCATATAACTATTTCTTCATTGAGACAATCAATCGCTATTTAGTGCGCAATTCCTTAGTTATCTTATTGAAGCTTGACATTGTTGCTGCATACATTCTCGTCAACAACGAGGACGAGTTACCCAAGCGATTTAAAATGAACAGAATCTGAGAGATACATTTCTCGCGCGAATGAAATTCTTCAATATAGGGAAGAGGACTTTCGTATGTATAATTTTGAACAATTAAAAAAGGAAAACAATTACCATCCTTTCTATGTATTACGCATATTCCACTGGTGAAGTCTAATGTCAACGAATGAGCGCTTTGACCGAACCCTGGCAAGTTTTACTTTTCACGTTTGTTTTCACAGCTAAATAGGACCTTTGACGGTATTGTACGTGGTTGTTTCGGTAAATTGAGTTACTATCGGATAGAATTGATCGTTGAACACATTGTGCCGAAAGCTTCTAGAATATCTGTCTAAGATATCTTTCGTGATAATATATAAATATATCAAATTCACTCGTTTCTACCTGTTTATTTGATGTTCGTCTTCTTGTGTTTCACTGCCTTGCCGAAAAAAAAGATTACTCGAATAAGTAGGTGTATCTTTATATTTTTTCTAATTTTTTTTATTCAGTATTAGATCTCAAAGATATCTGGTAATGACCATGTGAATTATAATCGAAATCTGTCGTATTCCGCATTGAATATAAACTGTTTGATTGCTAAGCACACCCTTACTCGTATGCATAACGGGTGATCGAAAAGTTTTCGCACAAAATTGAAATTCATATTTCTCCTGTTCTACTCATGCTTTGTTTCTGTTTTCTTACACAAAATACACACACTATGGACCTCTAAAGTTGCTTAATAAAATTATCGGAAATGGTTCTTTTATCTCAATGTTCTCCTAAAGTTATTCGAAGGTCCNCTTACTTTTCTGAAAAGTCTGTCTTTCATTGTCCAAATTTTGAAGGATGAAAAATATATTTTTGACAAAGCTCAGTATTTACTCATTCAATCATGGCGTAAATTTTACAATATACATAATTTTTGCTTCTCTATCAAACCATGAAAAAATTTGAATGCTAAAATTTGAAGAGACCAGTCGCTCTTCAACATTCATCTTGTCCAAACGAAAAAAAGGACCTTCGAATAACTTTAGGAGAACATTGAGATAAAAGAACCATTTCCGATAATTTTATTAAGCAACTTTAGAGGTCCATAGTGTGTGTATTTTGTGTAAAAAAACAGAAGCAAAGCATGAGTAGAACAAGAGAAATATGAATTTCAATCTTGTGCAAAAACTTTTCGATTACCGCTTAGCAGAATTTATTAATTTTCTGTCATTCTTCAAATAAACGAATGAAACTATTTGTCGTCGAAAGAGATTCTTAAGCAAGAGTGAAAGTGATCATGGCTTCTTTTCCCACTCATATCTACACCTTCAATGTGGCTTAAAGAAACAAAGAACCGTCTGAGAAGCAGTTACACCTCTAGTTATCTATAAAAGATACTAACATGAGTGATGTTACTTGATTTTCAGATAAAAAAGAAACTTCTAGATGACCCTTCGAAACAGCAATGTTTATCATGTTCTTTAATTTAACTGCTATCTTGAAAATTAACCTTTAACGTTTTATTTTATTGACGCAACAAACAGAGCAGACACTTGTCTAATGAAATCAGACATTGACCTATGATATTTTTCTGTAGACTGAATTATTTACATGTAAATTACGTGGCTTAAAAGGTCCATATTGGAGACTAGATATGTACAATATTGTTAGATACAATAGAAGGTATATCTATCTTACGTTGATTTTATCACTTTTAATGAGTTTCAAATATAAAAACAGATAAGACAAGAAGAAAACCCGATAATATTTTCCCAGCAACTTCTTGAAAACAAAAAACCCAAAATAAACCTTTTAAAAGAATTTATTAGCTGCATTCTTGTTCTTAGAACATCAAGAAATCTGTCATTCTTTTTAGATTGAACAATTTTTCTCTACTCATGCTAGCTACCACGACATTAATATTTATCTTTATTACAACAGTATATATATTATTACGTTATTCTACTCGAAAGAAAACATTTCCCGGTCCAAAACCTTTGATCAGCCTGCCAAACTATTTCTTTGACACAATACTGACAATATCAAATAAAAAACTGCGAAATAACTTGCTAAATATTTTTTTCCCCGAATCGTTTCAATATACCGTACTAACAGTTCCATTAGCCTCTCAATATTATACGTCCAAATATGGTGATATTGTTCAAATAAATCTTTTTAATCAGCCAACAATAATAATATCAAACCCAGATTTTGCTGATTATATATTAAGACGTAATGGAAAAAATTATACATTAAGATTTGGTAATCCGTCAGGCTTAGAATATTTAGGCATGAAAAATAAAGGAATTATTTGGAATACAAATATTCAACGATGGAAATATCAACGTTTAAATTTCTTTCAAAAAGCTTTGAATACTAAACTATTAGATGATGCGAAATATGTTTCAAATGATGCAGTTGATTATATATTAAAATATGTTGAAAAATATGAAGTTAAAAAAGATATTATTGATACAATGGACTTTTTACGTTCAATTACATTTACAATAACATGCCATTTATTTCTTGATTTACCTATTGGCACTATTTCAATTGAAAAAACAAAATACTATGTTAACTCAGTTGTACAATATTTTAAAGCATGGGAATATTTTTTGTTAAAACCAACTCAATTTTATGATGAAACTCAGACAAGTCAACATGAAAAATCAATAGAGCAATTAAATAATGTTGTTAACGAATTAATATCTGAACGAGAAATGAATAATAATAATAACAATAATTGTTTATTTATCAATTCACTATTAAATGCTCTTGATAATCAACAAATAACAAAAGAAGAAATGAATCAATGTATATTAGAAATGTTGATTGCCGGTACAGATACATCATCTGTAACAATGTTCTATTTTCTTCTTGCACTTTGCGATCGAAAAGAACTAGAAGAACAATTACGAAGAGAATTAAAAGAAAATTCTTATGAAACTCTTACAAATGGCTTAAAAGAATCAATGCGCTTTAAACCAGTGGGCCCTGTTATAATGCGATGTGCTATTAATGATGATATTTATAATGATATTCCAATTAAAAATGGAACAAATATAATTATTAATTTAGCTGATATGCATAGACGAAATGAAAATTTTACACTTGGAAATCAATTTAATATAATTAATGTTGAAGATAAAGATTTATCGAATACGAACAATGAAAAAAATGTGTTTGTTCCATTTGGTGTCGGACCTAAAGAATGCGTTGGAAGATGGTTGGCTAAAGTTGAAATGGAAATTATAATTGAAAAATTAATTTTAAATTACTCATTTGAACGTGCTAATGGAACGAAAACATTAGAAGAATTACAAACAAGATGGGACATTGCACAACAACCTACGGATCCGGGATTTATGCTTATTCAAAAACGATAGATCATCAATCAAAGATTTTATTTATTTCTATACTAACAGAATTTCGATGTTTTTTTTCTATTTAGATGAATCAAATCTATAAAAGTGTCCAAGCATTGTTTTTTTCTCGTGATTATGGAGAAACAGAAAAATAGGTCGCTGAATACTTGTGTTTATTGACAGAACGCAAACACTCTTGATGTCTCTTAGCAGACGGAATGATTCATAGATACGTTATTACTTTATTTCCAGTGGGAAAAAAATATCCTTGAATAAGAGATTCAGTTAATATTGCAGTACTGTACATTCTGAGATTCTATTACCAAATACTCTATTCAAAGTAAGTGTAATCCAGCGCTGCCAATCGACCCCAAAAATTGTGATGCATTTTGCTGGCGCAATATTCGAGCAATCTAAGACATTCGTATGGATTTGTGGCAAACTGTGCCCCATCCTTAGAGCGTTCGAATGTTGCGTCAGCAAAATGTACCCCAATTTTTCGGGTCGGTTGGCAGCCCTGGTGTAATCAATACTTAGACACCATATTGCATTCTTGGTTGTTAAATAATTTACTGAATTTTCTGAATAGCATTTGTCACAAAACATACTTTTAAGTCATTTAAAAATGAAGTCTGTGTCACTTTTAGGGATTAAATATTGTACGATGTTACCAATGAGCTATTTGTAAAAGATCTATTAGCTTACCAATGAACTACGAATGTTAATATTTTCTGAGATATGTACGAAAACTAAGATTTTTTAGTGCTTTCACTTCTAAAATCTGAGATTTAATATTATAAATGAGAAGTTTAACTACGGAAGCATTCGTAGTTGCACATCATTGTTACGTTTTTCACTTCTCCATACATGACTCATTGTTGATATTGACTTCGTCCATGTGATTACTTCGATCTTTTTTTTCCTGAAATTTTTAAATAAGATCACGTGATGGTACAAATCTAAATAGACAACTTAATAAAGATCATTGCTAACAGTGGTCTCGTTTCCACCTTCGTTTTCTAAATATATGTTGCTTCTATTAGCTGTGTACAGTGTGAAAAAAAATTCTAACTTTTTGAAATATAATACTATTCAACATTTATGCAATGATTTATTACTATCTTTCTGACTATTAGGGGTATGGCAGTTCAATTTTAGTTCCTATCAAAAGAACTGTTCAGACAGTTCCTTAGATCTGCTCTGACTATATATCAAGTTTCGTAATCGTTCTATAGTTTCTATAAATATATAGCTACCTGCTATCGTTACGTCCATAATGACAAAGAATGGGAGCTAGTGATACTCTATCCATATTTTATATCTATCGACATATTTACTATGGGATCATTAGTTCGTGTCAAAAGATACTAAAAGCGACTAAGAAGAAGGATAATCTTGGCATTGAGAAAGCTACTATTTGGATTGATGGTACTAATAATAAAAGTAAGATTATTATTGAGGAACTATTGGAAGTTACAGAGGAATTGATTGATATTGAAAGGAAAACAAAAACTACAGCTCATTCAAATACTGCTCTGAAGTAAAAGAAAAACATTTTCATTCGTAATTTATACATTTGTATATATTTTTTATGCAGTTTTTTATGCAGTTTTTAATGCGGTGCGAAGCAGCAGTGGGCAGAATTCCAAAAAAGGTAATTTCCTAGCTAAAAATGCATATTTCGGAAATTACACAAGAGAAAAAGTCAGCTTTTCGTAAATATCAGAAACTTTCGAAATTACTAAAATATTCTTTACCATACAGAGAAATCAAAATTAAGTAATTTCCTGGAAATTTCTATAAATTCTATGTTAATATCGTATACGTTCAAGCCTAAATATGTATATAGATTTGAAGACCCTACCCCGAGAATGAGAAGAATTTATCGTAATTACGGTAATTACCTGGAAATTACGGAAATTTCTATAATTTCTATATTAATATCGTATAGGTTTAAGACTAAATATGTCTATAGATTTGGAGACCCCACCCCAGGAATGAGAAGAATTTATGGTAATTTCGGTAACTGCCTGGAAATTACGGTATTTACGGAAATTTCTATAATTTCTATATAAATATCTTATAGGGTTAAGACTAAATATGTCTACAGATTTGAAGACCCTACCCCAAGAATAAAAAGAATTTGTTGAAATTTCCGTAAATACCGTAATTTCCAGGTGATTATCGAAATTACCATAAATTCTTCTCATTCTTGGGGTAGGGTCTCCAAATCTATAGTCTTAAACCTATACGATATTAATAAAGAAATTTCCGAAATTCTCGAAAATTTCTTTTTGGATGTGAAGCTGATTTCTGAAATTCCATAGATGTTTTGTTGGGTGGTATTTCAAAATATGGTAATTTCTGAGAATTCACTTTTTCAGGTAATGGTAATTGCGGAAGTTTCAAGGAAATTTCTGTTTGTACACTCTGATGTCTTTTAATAGTTTGTTAGAAATTCGGTATTTTCGGAAATTTACTTTTTCGGAAATCTGAACATACCTCGACTAACGAACATAGAAAAAAGTTCGAGCTGTGTTTAGCTCAGAGCTAGTTGTGTTCGGTTCGTAATCGACTGGTCGTATGTTCAAATCTTGGTTCAAGTTGTCATTGGAAACATTACCACTCTGTTGCTCACAATATTTGAGTATTATATCATAGCTCGATATGATACGTCGGTTCGATTCCGACATAGAGTGATGGTTACCTTTTAATTTTTTTGAGAAAAAATAGTAAACGCGTCAAAACCCGTTTATCTCATAACCACATCCAAACGCAGCAAAGCACAAAAACGAGTCGTAACTCGTCTGCAAAATATACGAGTTTGCGCGGGCTTAGTTTTTTGAACGCGTTCACACGCCAGAAAATATTGCTTTTTGGATGCGCTTAAACGCATCAAGTTGCATAGCTTATAGACGCTCTAAGACGCGTTCAAGGTCTAAAAATGGCTACATGGGCTGTTTAATCTTATTTAATTTGAGATCCTGAATATTTCTGAAGGTGGACACGGTGTACTTCAAGTCGAAAAGTACATCAAAGTACAAAAGTAGTTCGAAGTAACTTAAAGCAGTTTAAAGTAGCGTAGAGTAGCGTAAAATAGCGTAAATTAGTTTAAAGTGGTTCAAAGTAGTTTAAAGTACTTCGAGGTTCCTGTAAAGTAGCTTGAAAGTAGCTTAAAGTACTTTAAAGTAGCCAAAGCTACTTCAAGTACAAAAGTCCACCGTTTCCCCCTTGGGTAATTCTCCAATTATTTACAAGTATAACCAATTTGATCAAAGATGACTGATAGATTAAGATCATTAGGTTATAGAATCTATTCTTGAATCTAAAATCTTTTTTCATCAAGTGACAAAGCTTGGTGACGTGGATCATTTTTTCATCCACATCCGTATATGAATAATATATATCATAAATTTATTATACGCCGTGTTTAATATACAAAACATTACAATATTAAAATTTTCACTTATCAATTCTTCTTTCGTTGTCTTTTAGACTTATTTTTATTTCTATTTTTATTTACTGGCTGTGCTAGTTGACTGGGAATACAGTCATGATGCTGAGACTGAGCGAGAGTTGCAGGTAGAGTTTTTGGCTTTTGTGCTTGCGTTCTTGGCCAGTTTAATTTAGACAAATCAGGTGGCGGTTGTGGTCGTCGCAGTCGTTGTCGTCGTTGTCGTCGTGATTGTGGCGATAGTGGTGGTCGCTGCTTATCAAACAATCCTGGTCCAATATTATCTAGGCTTGAAAATTCATTAATTAAATATTTATTTGATGGTCTGTTGCAACGATTGGCTGGTATTGAATAAATAAATATACGTTGGTTACAATATCTAAGTAGTATCTTGTGATTATTACACGAAACGGAACGAGCAGAAGCTATGGCTGCCTCAGGAAAGTATAAGCACTTGTTTAAGAGAAAATTGGTTTGCCATGTACATTTGGCTACATCTCTAACAGTAGAAACTTCATCATGTTTTTTGTGATATCCGTACGTAGTCATATATTTATATGGACGTGATATTTTTCTCTCATCACGAATAGGCTTCAATTTGCTTTTGACTATTGAAGCAATTCGGTTCCTAAATTGATTTCGAAGTCGTTCCATCATTTTTTTTCTTCTGTATTCAGATGACGATCGTTTTTGTTGACGATAAAGTGAGACCCAGGGATGACGACGCCGATATACGATTTCTTGCCGTATATAATTCAATATTGTATTCGTTTTCTTTGATTTCCTATCGATTTCGTACCATTTTTTACGAGGAGTCTTTTTCTTCTTGATGTATGCGGATAGTTGAATTGGTTCTAAAATACATAAACCAGAAAATCTTGTGAGGAGTTGCGGTTTTTTCTAAGATTATGCTCAAAGCTTGTGTGCTGACCTTACATAAATATATGAGGTCTTGCATTTTGAACTAAATTTTGTCAACGAAGAGCGAGAACGTGATCTAGTAAAACCAACTTTGTTTTTTGTCAGAAGATGAGAACATTGAATCCTACGATATTTAAAAGATGTAAAACTCATTCAAACCCTATCATGTCCTGCTTATTAATCCAATTGTTACGAAGAAATCATTACAGCACACACACACTCACACACACAAAGTCTAGCCACGTAGGCCTTTAGAACTAATGATTGTCATAGATAGTTATATATTTCCTATTTTGACCGCGATAGTGTTAATAAGCTTATAGTTATTTGTTAGGATCTATACCGATCTATGCTGATAAATGATTCGAAAGGTCCGCACTCTGAAAAACTAGGTACCATACAGAACCATTTTTGCAACGGAGTCGAAACATTTTTTGAGGTTTTGTAAAGATCCAAGATGTATTCACAATGACTGCCACATCTCTTGGAATATTTTTGAAAGACTTCAAGGTTTACACACAAAACATTTAAAGGGTTTCGATTTCGTTGAAAATTTTAAAACATTTTTAAAGTTTCACATTTTGTACCGAACTCTTTTTAAGTTCTGTAGAGTGCACCAAGTTAGCTTTGGTTCCGAATGGTAACTTTTTTTCCACAGTACGTCTTCTCTATCTCTATCATCTGAAAAACAGCTAAATTATAAATATGAGTGTTCATCAATAATTCGATAGATACCATTTTTTTTGAAATTGGATGTTGCTTCATTTTTGTGAACGCCTTGATTTTCGTGTGCACTATAGCTCTTACATGAACCATGGTCTCTTGGCTATTAGTTACAACCCAAAGGCGAGCATTATTATCGACGTATGCATTTACAACGTGTTGAATTAATTGCAAATTTCTGCAGACGTTGGTAAAATATTTTCTCCATTTTTTTATGTAAGGCAGTTGAAATGAATAAGTATTTCTAAAATAGTTCATGGTACCTGATACAAATGTTGAAGCAGTTGGATTCTATGAATTTGCTGGTACATATGTAGAACAAGCACACCCTAACAATGAAATCAATATCTATTGGCTTATGAGCACACCATCAGTAATAGAGAGAGAGAGAGAGAAAATTCAGAATAGATGTCCTATGTGAACGAAGGAAGGGAGCGTATATATAAGAAATACTTCTGAAGAGACTAATTAATTTCAAAGAGAGGGAATGTTGGAATATTAGTTAAATAAATATTCAGCTGCCAATAAAAGTTAATCATCTAAAGGAATGAAGAGAAAAACAAAATAACTGCTGACCTTACTATAAAAGATATTCTAATAATAATAATAATAATAAAATCTATTTATATTTCAATAATTTTTCTGCAGCAACAGAGAGAACTATATAAGTAGGATACGATGGAATATCAAATTCATTCGTTGTATATTATCATATTTACTCTTGTAATAAATTATGGCTACTTTTATTGATGTTGAAGATATTGACACCATGAATCTTAGAATGTTTCATGAATTAGCTATAACTCAATTTAATATCATACAATTTCTTCAACATTTACAACTAGGGGTGTCACATTTTAATTTTAATTAAATTTTGAAAACTAGTAGATAAACATAGTTTTTGACTTGATTGCTACTATTTAAAGTCAAATTTGAGTATGTTTCCTGTTTTCTAAAGTTAAAGCTAGCCATTCTTCTACGAATTTTGACTATTGTGAACAAATATTAACCTAAAATACTAGGTCTTCCTTTCATTTAGTATTTACTACTGTTAAAGTCACATATTTTCCTCGTAGCAATGATGCGCATCCATCCAAACAATTTATTAAATTTTAAATTTTTATTTTAAAAAATTAAATTTTTATTTTAAAAAATTAAATTTTTATTAAATTTAGATTTAAATTTTTGTATAAGAAAAATTTTTATTTATTTTAAATTTAACTTTATAGAATTTAATTTTAAATTAAATTAACTTTTCACGAAGTTAAATTTAAATAAAATAAACTGTAAATTGACACCCCTATTTACAACTTTTACCAACAAAACTAAAAGATACTGATGGTTGCAATAAAAAATGCAATGATTGGTATCTTGCATACGTAGAGAAAAGGGGTGATGAAGGTATATGAATCTGAAACGAATGCTAATTAAATAATTAATCTCTCTCTCTCTCTCTCTAGGATATCTTTTTCGTTGTCGTCAATGTAAGAGTACAAGATCCATATGAAATGGGACATTTTTCGCAAATTCTAAATTAAGTTTGAGACAAATATTCGGATTAATGGGAGAGCGAAAATTGGTCGCGATTAATTGGTCGATACGACAATTGGTGGAGAAACGTATAATAATATTATTAGTTTGCTTCTATCAAAAATAGAAACTGATACTCAGTAGAATTATGAATAATTTCTACCTTTATTGTGATACAATTATAGAATTACTCACACTCAAAACGAATAATTGACGAACAAAAGAGTAAGATATGAGAAAAAAAGAATTCACAAATTATGAGCAAGTCCTTCTAATTGCTGTAGAATAGATGGTAGTGGGTGCATAATTAAATGGCGTAGCCGTGCACTATAATTTAAATATTTTTTATTTGGTTCGACTTTTTCACCACAATTCAGCTTGATCAATTCACAGTGGATATAATGTTCTTCGCTTTTTAAATTATTAATGAAGGACCAAAGTGTAGGATGTTGACATTGCATAATAGAGCTTAAGCGGCGATGCCAAGCCTCATTTGAATTGTTATAGTCCGCATTAAACGATCAGTTGTGCTTTGATGCATGTTTCATAATTCGATTTCAAATATTGGTTTTGCTCTTCCTTGTGTACGATTTCTACCAACATATGTATTTTCAAAATAATCTAATAATGGATGTAACATTTGTGGTAATGAATTGTACAGGTCATAAAAACCTTGACGAGCATCATTCGGTTGAAGAAATGCAAGAGCAGCAATTTGATTAATATGATGAGCAAATACTGGATCTTGTTCATAATTTGTTTTGAAGCCTATAAGTCCTGAAGAAAACAAAACAAATTTTAATCTTTTATCTATCAAGAAGTTTCAATTACTGACTTGTACTTTACGTTGAATACTATTTTGTAGATGAAAAAACCAACCGAACATTATTGATGAATTTGTTGTTGTTGCAAATTTATCACCGAATGCATTTATTGATGCAAGTTCGAAGTTCATCATTATAAATTTTGGACTCCATAATGGACAAATTTCCGATAATTTATCAATAAGACGCCGATAAGTTTGTTGAGTTTTGTTTGGTAATAATGCGAATACGACAGGTAAAACAGCATTTCGATAAACCACGTACGTAGCGTATAATTGATAAAAAATCGATGGTGTTACCTAAAGAGTTTAATTTATTAAATAAAATTATATAGCATCGGGAAAAATGTACAGATCTTGAAGGTTCCATCGATTAATAATTGTTCGCAACTTTCAAGAAGTTGAAGTTGTTCAGCTGATGCAAATATAATATACGATCATTGCCTGGACCAGAATCAAATTGTAGAAATATACTGTTTCATTTTGTTGCTGTTAATTTGTCCGGAATCAGATTAAATGTTTTATCATGTGGAATTTCTGGTAAATCATTTTTTCCCCGACGATTTTGAATATTTCGTTTAACATGTTTAAAATCAGGAAGACTAGCTACAGCATTATCAGATAAATTCGTGAGACAATAATCAATAACATTTTGTGTAGTTTCGTTTGAATTAAGTGCTCGGTGACGAATTTTTTCTTCAAATATTCGAATTTCAGTTGAAACGGAATTACCAGGATGATTATGATTATCGTTTTCATGTAATAATGTTGTATGAGTACAGTTAGTGTGAATTCGTCCTTTACATTTAAATTTTCGAACATGTTCATATTTCCAATAAGTTTTATCATTAGTTGTTTTATCGATAGTATAAGTAAAGCCTTTACAAATTAATAAAGGTTTGTTCTTTTCTGTTGTACTGAATGTAAACGTTGACATTTATGAAAAATAGTAGTGTTCCGTTTACATATATTAGCTTTTTATATAATGTATTAAGAGTCTTTTAGTCTAATCATTATTTGATCAAGTGAACTCTAGCTTATTATGATAGATGTTATCAAAAAAATTGATAAGCCTATTTGAAGTAATCTAAGCATATAACAATTCTCATATTTCAGACAAATATGTGCTCTTTTTGATGAGTAATTTCTCTATGATGATCTGAAAGTTCTTTTTTTTATCGTTCAACTTATTAGTATTAATTGCAAGTTTTACTTAGAAGATCATTTTTTTAAAATTAAGCTCGATTGTTTTTTATTCCTATGAATTTTCGTATCGGCCAATTTTCGTAGACCCATCACACCCACATCCTCAAGAATAAACTTGATATATTAATCGTAAAAGATGATCATCTTTAGTGCAATCTAAATATTGATCTGAACTTCATGATAATGAATTAAACAAAATTGATTGTTCAAAGAAAATAGATAATTCGCTTGTTGATGTAGAGTTTTAATCGTCAGTTGATTTAAATTTTAATGGTAATAACAGTGTATTAAATCTTCAAGATATTAATGAATTTATAGTGATCTTTATTATAATACTCTGAGATGATCTGAACAAATTAAAAATAAAACTTTATATCTAAACATAAAATGCATAATGTTATTGATTTGAGTGGTATGGTTTGATAATAGTTCATGTAAATTATTAATTAAAGAATCGCTTATTATACAAGCGCATCAACCATCGTTAAACCGCACAATACACTTTATACCACTACATATTTATCTAGAAGTGATAAAAGAAAGGCGCTTACCAGGAATACGAAGAATATATAAACGATATTGAATCAACTGTATACAATTTATATATATCTATAATTTTCTTTCTTTTCATCCTTTCTTTTTCCCTTCAATAGTTTATTCTAAATTCATTTATACTTATTTCATCTCTCTCTCTCTCTCTCTCTCTGTGTGTGTTTCTGTTCATTGCTCTTTTTGTTCTCTGTTTCTCTTTCGGTTTTAATAATTCTCTCTGAAATAAATCTTACTCTTCTCGTTTTTAAATTTATCTTTATTAAAAGGTTTATTTTATTTCACTTTAATTGAAAATTTATATATTAACAAGTCTGATTTACTGCAGATATTGTTGGCAATGGTAGTTTAACTAGTCGAAACGTTGAAATAAAAAAATAGAGCATACAAAATTTTAATAAATATTTTGAATATTTTATTGGATAACAATTATGTTTGAAAAAGTTACTGTCATCTATTTATGTTTAATTGATTCCTCACCAATTTGGCTTGTATAGAAATCATCAATATAAAAGCAATTTTTCCTCGAAAATATTTTTGGTTTTATCTAATCATACAAGAGATATTCGGTCCGGTGCTGAACCCTACATTCTTTTAGCAATATTCATTCTTTCCCATAGTAACATTCTATTAAGAATTTCTTTTTATGATCAGTTTTCTTGAGCGTGTGGGTGTGAATTTAAAAAATATCTGCACCCATGCCACAACAACTGTAAAAAGATGTTGCATCTAGTAAGAGAACTATCAGTTTTTCATCACTTGATATATAATACTAAGTTTGGTGATCACATACATATATTCTACCACTTGTATGAAATTGTTTTTTTGAAAACGACCGAATATACAATAACAAGAAAAACGGAGAACGAATATGAGAGGAAGGGACTGTACTTTACTGCTTTCTACTGCCTCAAATAGCAATCAACTATTTATAGGACTACTAAATGGATGGAGAGAGAGAGAGAGAGAGAGAGCGCATGAAGAAAAAGAAAAAGTCCACACTCAATTACGATGCACTTCTATTTAATAATGTAACTGACTTTATCTGAGACTTCGTATACATATAAATGTAAAAATAATCGTTTCGATTTTTTGTTTGTGTAGACAGCTCAATGATATCCATCACATTCATATTTTTTTAATACCTATTAGAACATGTGATACATCAATAGAGTCGTTCTCGGCTACAATTGTATTTGATTGCAAAACATATCATTCTAGCTGATCAGATAAATACTGTATTTTTTGTGATACTTCATTAGTACAGTATGAGAGTGCAGAAATTATATCACATTTGCGGACAATGAGTCAGACATGTTTATGCAAGTAGTCGTGCATGTAAGCACATTGGCCTTAACACACTGATATTAGGATAAGTGAAAAAAGAGAACGACGATAATGACGCTCTATTGCAATCGTTTGTTTTTTTTATCTATCATAAAAAGCCTGCATCCGTTACACGCGTCACAAACGAATCTTTCCAATCATACACGTAATTATTTACTCTCTTCATCGTTTACCATCGCTTGTAGGTAGCTATGACTCAATCACCGACTGACATAGTGCCTAATAAATCTCAATTCTCTACTGGTCCCACGTGTTCATCACATACATGTGTCACATTTCACATAGATGAGACACATGAGTCATCTGTGGAAGCCTATAGAAAACAGCCAACAAGAAACAATTCTCCAGAACCCTTTGTTGCTAATGAAATACGATCATGGTCTTCATTTACTAATGGCTCAGTTGTTAAACAAGTTCTTGGCGAGTTCGATAAAAAAGCATCGAATAAACGGCTACAACAAATGAATGCTTATCGAACTTCAAAAGCACAAGAGAAAAGGTCAAATCGTTCTCGATCGGCACTGATTGATCGAAAGAAATACTATTATCGTCGTCATAGTAAATTGACATGCTATTCATTCTGTGGTACTATGTCTAATGTTAATGAAATCTTTACATGCAAACAATTTCTTCGGGGTCATCCCTGCCTGCAAACGTTATTTATTTTTATTGATTCATGCTTCCGCGGCATGGGACAAGTGATGTTTGCCAATAATCCTCTCTCGGGTTTCGTGAGTTCAGGACAGAATTATATTTTTGATAGTTTATATTAGTCGCTATATAACCAAAACTGGAACATAGGTTTGAGAAGTCTAATAAAATTGACTTTAGGATACATTGATAACCCAGACAGAAGAGTCAGTCTTCACTACTATATATGAAAAGTCAATCTAAATCATAAGTTTAGTTGTTATCGAATTTATATTTCTGTGCTGACATTCCAGAACAATGAAGATGAATTTTCTTTAAAATTTTATATCATGAACATTAGCTGCATACTTCACTAATGACCCATTACCTTATATTAATGTAGAAATCTTATTGTAAAGATCTTTTCGATTCCGTTACTATTTCCAACTGTAGGATATTTACATTTATACTATAAAGTTTCAATGTATTGCCATTTTTTCAATATAGGTGATTACAATTGGTTTAATGGTGGGTCAGTGGCAACTGGCCTTGTATGGTCTATTTGGAACAATTGTATCAACATTAACAGCCCATATTATAGGACTTGATTACCGTTCGATTCGTGCTGGTCTCTATGGATATAATGGTTGTTTAACAGCCATGGCTATCGCTCATTTCTCATTTGGGCCTAATTCTGCGCAAAGTATTGTACCGATCGCGTTGATGAGTGCTTGCTCTTCGATCTTCCTTGTGGCCATTGGAAAAATACTTGTCGACCGATTGGGTCTCTCACCATTTACATTTAGCTCTCAGTTGTGTTCATTTATATGGCTATTAGGTGCATTGAAATCTCGATACTTTTTTGTGAATGGAACATTTTGGGCACCTGAATCCTTCACGACATTTGCTGAAAAACTCAATTTATCAAATATGACAGCTGTACGATATTCATCAATCGATATTGTGATTGGATTTCCGACAAGTATCAGTGAAATCTATTTTATCGATAGTGCCTGGACCGGTATCATTATACTTGTAGGCATATTAATTTGTTCACCAGTACTAGCATTCTTTGCTTTATTCGGTGCAATAACTGGGCAATTGTCAGCAGCGTGCTTGTTAGGGCTTCCAACAAAAGCCATTCATATGGGTTTGTGGGGCTATAATTCGGCATTGGTGTGCCAGGCACTAGGAGGTATGTTTTTCGTTCTAAGTGGCTGTCATATATGGCTTTTTATACTATTCGGATCTGTACTGACTGTTCTCGTTCAAGCTGCCATTTCTACTTTGTTTTCTCCTATTGGAATGCCTGCACTTATGCTACCGTCTACACTCATATGTTGGATGTTTTGTCTGATGGCTGGATCAAGCAAAAACATGGTAGCTGTCAAATTGACAGACATAAGCATTCCTGAAGAACATCTACGACGTTTTCGATTGACAAATCTAGTTAAAACACATTTTGAATTTCTTAATAATCTATCGACAATATTGGAAAAAACCGGACACGACGAAGATATTTCAGTTGAAGATCTTGCAAAGATCGAAGCCGAATTTGTACCGATTCTTTTGTGTTCATATGCTCATCAAAATGATTTACGAAATCTGAAGACACTATTAAATGAAGGAGCCGACGTTAATTCTACAGATTATGATTTACGTAGTCCCTTACATTTAGCAGCTTGTGCTGGGAATACGGAAGTATGTCTCATGCTGATTAGAATGTTTCGGGCTAATGTCAATATGATCGACGAGTTTGGTGGAACACCATTATACGATGCGTTTTGTCATGGGAATTTTCACTTGATTTCATTTCTTTATGCATTGGGCGCAAGAATGCCGGTCGACAAGGCGAAAGAATTGACTTTCTATTTGTGTGTTTTTGCATTCGAAGGCAATTTGGAAGCAGTGCAATATTTAATTGCATGTGGAGTGAATCCGAACTTGACCGACTATAATGGACGAACAGCGTTACATTTAGCTGTTTGTAGCAATCATATTTCTGTGGTAAAGTATTTAGTTGAGGAGTGTAATAGCTCTTTAACAATTGTAGACGTTTACTTGCAAACTCCAATTCAAGAAGCTCGAAGTTTACCTGATACGCACATTGCTAATTATCTTCAGCGGTGGAGGGACAATTCATCAAAAATAACGACAACACAAGAATTAGATCGAATACTGGAAGATATGTTAGATCAATATGATAATGATGGCCCAGAAGAAGAAGAAGACGGAAAAGATGAATCGTTCATCAATCATTCTTCAGTTAGTATCGAAGAAAGTTTATTACCAGCTCTATTTTGTACTGCTGCAGCCGAAGGAGATGTACGACAAATGGCTGACTTTCTCGAACAATTTCCTGAGTTTTGTGTAAACAGTGTTGACTACGACTTTCGATCGGCCGCTCACGTCGCTGCTGCCGAAGGTCAACTACGGAGCATACAATTTTTATATCAATATTCATATTCAAGAAAACAGGATTTAAGTTGGATATATCGAGAAGATCGATGGGGATTTACGTCCATTGAAGAAGCCTTTCGCTACGGACATTATGAAGTGGCTAATTATCTTATAGAGTGCGTGAGGAATGGTGAAAAAGTTAATACGACCGATATTGCCCGACGACGATCTTCCACGATAAAGCCTGTGTTGGCATCAATGAATCAATGGAGAAAAGTCCTTCGTTTTGCTACATTGGCTTCTGAAAATGAAGCAGAACTGATCAATGGTCTTTTAGCGAGTGGTGTATTTTCGCCATTGGAATTATATGCTGATTATGATGGACGATCACCTATGCATTTTGCTGCGGCCAATGGCAATTTAGATGTAATCAAAGTATTGCTGCGCTACGGCTATGATGGCAAAACACACAAAGATCGTTGGGGTAATTGTGCACTAGATGAAGCAAGACGAAAAAAATTCGCTGAAATTGTCGACCTTTTAAACGACGACATTGTTTAATATTTGTTTTTGAAAGATTCAATTTTACGTGTACTCTAACTATTCCTTTTTTTTAATGCTTTTCTCTAAATAAAATAGATGGAACAGTAGAGAGAAAAATCATTTTTTTATCCATTAACTTTATTTAATTGGTTTTAGTAAAATGTGTTAGATGTTCCGCAAACTCAAGTTGCTTAATCAGACAAAACGATGGAACTGAGTTTGACATACGTAAGTTAGGGAAATAGAGAACTACAGAACAAGTCATCATTTGAAATGTAGGTTCAAGTTACATGAATACCCATACCCACACCTCAAATTGTTATTCTCTTTTGTGTTTGAATTTCAACTATTACAATTTGATCAAATAAAATTTGAATAAAATTATTAAGAAATTCATTCAAACATATCAAATATTGCAATTTAAATATTTCCATATAATCGATGTTATTAATGGGAATAATTATCTCAACCGTGAAAATTTTGATAAAGTAAATAATACTTTTCTTGAAATTTATTCATTCAAAATTTTCAATGAAAGAATGTATACGGTTCGATTATAGATCGAACGCAAAGTGAATAGTTGCAACTGGTTACATGATCTAGTGGAAAACAAAGATTGCTATTGTTACATGAATGATTTTATATTAATTTTAGATATTATCGATTCAATAAAATAATTTCTCTAGTATAGATTATGATAAATGGAATGAATAGACAAATAATATACTGAACTATTAATCTTAATCGTACGCACGGTAATATATTTATATAGCAAGCAACAAATGAAAGTAATTCATTGGTTAGCAATTGCTCTGATCGATCGTTCCGGCCATCGAATACTGTAGTAATCGACAGAAAGACATCAGAACATGGAATCAGTAAACAGGTCCGTACTTCTCGAGTTGAGTGTGCTTATGATATTGCACGTTGTTTTTTATTCATTTTTATGTCATAACAGTTGTCTTTTTTTTAATGAGAATAATACAGCGGCTATATACTTTTAACAAAAAGAAAATCAAAATAAATGTGGAAACTTCGAATTTCATTCGAGAGTTATGTGTACTGCAAAAAGTGCATGGGACATATGAGTCATTCTAGAATGTTTGGACACCAAAATTATTATGAGAAACTTTGCAATTTGATTTCTGGATGCAGTTTTTGTGCATTTTTAGACTTTTTTCAGACAATGTTTCGTTAGAAAACTACGATTTAGTTCAAAACTAATATCAGATTCGGAATCAGCGTTAAAAACTGAGTCGATTTAACTTATATATTTTGTGGATAATTCTGAGAAAAATATTTTGTTTGAAAAAATCCCTTGGTCAAAAATGAGAATTTTTCGATAGCTCACTCATTTCTTGACGGGTCCTTCTCATCTTCGAACTCGGCCGAGATATTGATGAGACAATTCTGTGCACAAAGTTTCAGCTCAATCGAATGTAATTGTGAAGAGTTATCGAATAAACAGACGGCTGGACACACTGACCGATTTTAGTGGTGTACTCACCTTTTTTTTTGAGTACACAAAAACATTTTATAGTGAAAACACTAAAACTGTTTTTTTATTAGAAATACCTTAGGTTTTTCGGTATTTTAGCTCAAGCACAGTTATTTCTAGACTTCTTTTTTCAAAAAGGTATACCAAAATGTTCAGCTCCATTATCTCTACAAGATGAGATAGTTTCAAATTACTTAAAATCATTTTTCAATCATTTGCTTAAGTAAATGCCCTAAAAAAGTAGGCGTCTTTATCTAAAAATGGCTACATTCTGTTGGAATCTGAAATATAGGATTTTGTAGAGTGGAACGCACTCTACAAAACCCTATATTCTTGAGTGTGTGGGTGTGGGTATGGGATGATATACTACTACACACAAAGCGCACACTAACACCCACACCCTCAGCTCTGATGCAGAAAATCAATCATTTCAATTCAGAAACTAATTGTTTACGAAGAACATAAAGTGAATCGACATGAATGAGAGACAGCACCCATATATATTATTATCAATCAGTAAGCTTTATTTTGTCTATAATGTATGCAGGAAAAATCAAATGTTTAGTTCACCTTTTAAATAAGTAACCGCTTTGCCCGACAACAACACTCTGTCACCCTTGTTTTCGCACCAAAGCTCGCCTTTTCGCGCCGAAATCTGTTGAGTGTGCAGCTGGGTTTTACCTAATCGTTCACTCCAATAAGGGACTAGACTGCAATGTGATGAACCAGTAACCGAATCTTCAGGAATACCGATACTCGGTGCAAAAAATCGTGAGACAAAATCGACACCATCACCAGGAGCAGTAACAATGACGCCAAAAACATCGACTTTGGCTAATGCCATAAAATTCGGTGACAATTGTTTGATGTCGATCTCTTTTTCATAAACGAGCATGTAGTCTCTCGCTTTATAAACTTCAACAGGAGCTATGCTGCTGTCTAATGCTGACAACAGCACATCAGGCAAATCGACTTTTGTTGCCGGACAGGCTGGAAAATTGAGAGTATAAAGAGTCTCTTCATTTTTGCGAGTAACTGTAAGTACACCAGCTTTCTTTGTCTGAAAGTTAATTTTCTCATTCATAGAAGACATTTCAGTGAAAATTATATGTGCTGTCGCTAATGTCGCGTGACCACAAAGATCTATTTCCATTTCGATCGTAAACCAACGAAGTTCATATCCATCATTGGTGGAATTTGGCACAAAAAAAGCCGTTGTAGAGAGATTGTTTTCAGCAGCAATTTTTTGCATTAATGCATCAGGTAACCATTTGTCTAATGGGCATACTCCAGCTGGATTGCCACCAAACAATCGATCAGTAAAGACATCGACCTGATAGATTTTAATGTTCATAGTTCAAACAACTCTAAAATTAGGAGAAAAAATTGTTGATATACATCTAACATAGACAATCTAAATCGTACCAAAGGCTTGCTCCTCTGATCAAGCTCCTCACTCTGAGTCGGAGAAATTCTAATGAAAAATGACAGTTACAGAATAAAGAAATCTTTCTTCTCTACATGCATCCGTTGTATTGCTTTAATTTTTGATGCAGACTTTTTTTCAAAGTTATTCTGAAACTCTTACTTGATTCGTCGTATAGAATGCCGAAATACGTATAGGGCCTGATGACTTTTATGTACAGCAGGTGCACATTGTAATAAACGAGATTGATAAGGCTTCTCTTTTTTTTCTTAGCTTAAGGTTCCCAGGTTGATCAAAACGGACTCGTTTACGGTCTGTTTGTCGACGGTAAACGATGTCAAAACGGTATCTTTACGGCAGTAAATAGGCCATATTTGCCCGTAATACCTGGCGCAGTAATACGGCACCGTAAACGGGACTGAATTTTCATGGTTTACGGCTGTTTGCGCTCCGTACTCTCATGATAATACGGTCCGTATTACTGCGCCAGATATTACGGCAAAATTTCGCCCGTAAAATAGTCGTAAAGTAACCGTCAATGGCCGTATACGGACCGTACTGTTCGACCTGGGTTGTTCTTCATTTTACACAATCTATATTGACATATATATGCGAATAATTCGCGTCTTTTCTCGTGCTTCAAAAAGAAAAAGAATGAGACGATAGCTCGTTCGCGTATACATTCAGAAGTATGAAAGAGAACTACTACATTCACAAGCAGCAATACACAAAAGAAAAGGGCAATCATTGATGTTAATATAAGGTCTTTCAACCATAATATGATATTTTTCACAATGAATCCTAAAATCGGATCGAAACGACTTTTATTGTATCCAACAGCGTTAAGGTTTTCAACGCTATTCAAATGTCATCGTATTGTGAAACACGATTAGAATGGGTATTGAATTATACAGCAAGAAAGAAGATTAAAAAGGTACTGCTGTTATCGGGCGTTTCACTTGAGATTGTATTTAATGAAAATCAGCTTAATCTGTCAATCTCGACTTTTCGACAATCAATTTCCTTGAAATCTGGTCGATTACATCATTCCTACTCTGTTTGCATTTTCCAACTTACTAAATAATTGACTCGACTGGTCTCACGTGCACATAGTGACAGAATAATATTTTGTGATTTTTCAAACACGGTGACACCTGTGGCAAATCTATTTATAACATTCGATAGAGCTCACCGAATTCTATTTGGAACAAGAATAGGAGTATTTGACCATGCTCCTGGGCGAATATGGTGCTATCCAGGCAGGCAGAAAATTGCTCGGACGATGCTGAAACGGGTTAAGTTATCATGTACACAGTTTAAACTCGTTTAAACCTATTGATGTATACAGTTGATATCTTTAACGCGTTTTTCATAATTTATTTTTGCAGATTTCGACAGTAAACTGTTAAAAACGGTTTATTCCATTTGTCACCAAATAAAATGCGTTATGACGATATTTTTTCGTTTTATTTTCTTACCTAGAATTAAATTATTAACTATTTCCTAAATAAGCAGAACATTTTGCGAGAATATCATTGTGAACACATGCCGTTCGAACTAAAATCCAATGTATCAATCAAATTTTTTCAGGACAGAATACTTTTGTACAGATTAAAATCACATTTTCCATTTCATGTTTTTAATGAAATGATTTCTGATGAGAGGATTATTTATGCAGAAACTTGTTTATATTTAAAATTCGCAATGGTATCAAAATCGAATTTATTCGGTACACGTTTCGGAACGATAAAAAATGAATGAAATAAATCGGTTTGCAATCCTATTGTTGTAAATGAAGTAGATGAGTTTTCTGCAAAAGTGAATGTACACATATTTTTATTTCAGAAATGATCCTTGAATAAAATATAGTTACCCTTTTTATATTCTTCATTAAGAGACACTTAAAATAACATTTTTTTGTATTTCAATAATTTCTACAGCACTCCTTTTTCTGCTATCTGTCTGTATTTCTTTTATTTTGTACATTCAGATGACATATGCATTGATTAATAAATGCGTAGACATTCAGAAATTTTTTCTTTCGTTCTTTCTCTTGTTTACAATGTAACACGAAAAAAAAAGAATAAAAAGAATAATTTTTTGTCCTTCCTCTCTCGAGCATTCATTCGTTTTCAATCGTATCTTTCATGTAAACATTTAAAAATCTGTGTTTACTATGAAATTGTTCTAACGTGAGTTTCGAAAAATAAAAAAAAAACAATTTATAATGCCATTAATTGCTCGATATTCAATCTCATAATTCAAACACTCAGGAAGACAAGTTACAATGGAAAAACTTGCGTCCTCTCGATCTAATCATAATTTGTTTTTTGGAAGACTGAACACTGACACTTTTATCCTATATATATAATAAGAAAAGCAGCGACAGTAAAAGTCAAAAAGTACTACTCTCGCGATTCTCCTTGATCATTTTTTCTAACTGTTGCATGGCTTCATTGATACCTTCCCCCATGATGGCAGATGTAGTTTGAAAAGACCAGCGTTGTTTTAAGATTGAGTTTTTCGAGGGTGTGGGTGGGTGTAGGTTTTCATCTATTATGACACCCGCACCCACACCCTCAAAAAAGTATGGATCCTGACATAGAAACACGAAGTCTTTCGCCCGTTGCTGTTGTCTGATAATGGTTTTATTGATTTAATTAATGGCCCACAAGATCATGGCTGGTGTAATGGTTTTACATACCAAAAGTGTATATCAGCATTCATGTCAATAGGTCAAGCGAGACGCCATTAAGATATCTTTTTATCAAGTACAACACCAAATCATATTCGTTTTCGATTGCTTAATGCTGGCACATCAATAAAAACATCCTTAGCTCTGCATTATGATTCATTACAACAAGTTGATGTTTATGGTAATGGCATTTATGTATCACCAATAACATATTCATCGCCGGGTGATTCAAATTATTTTAATAGGTAAGCATTTCGATAATATCTGTCTATACAAAGACCTCCAAAATTAGTTTCGACAAGAAAGATTGATCCATCTCGGCTAGGAAACACCGTGACAGGCAAAAAGATATTTTATTTTAGAGAATAATATGAGATGAATTCTATCAACAATTTTCTTCAATAGTAAAATAGATGGTATGATCAGCAAGAAAAAATATTATAAAATCTATTGATTGAATGAATGATCAGTTATATATTAAAGTACCAGTAAATTAGTTAAAAAACCTGTTGTTAAATTAAAAGCTATGTAATAAAATTGTAATATCAGCCAATAAATATTGATATATGATATGGACTCTTCACAAATACCATACAGTTTATCTTACGTTCTTGCCAACTTGACGAGCGTACAGCAAATTTTGATCCAAAGTTGAATGATTCAAAGCCTATCGTTACTATAGTGAATTGCTCGAGTTGACTATCGTGAATATTGGCGAATGTCCACATGCCTTTCGCTAATATTACCGAAAGTTGGGTCGACATTCGCCAATATACCCCCTGAACTCCCGGCAATAATCGGCGAAAATCATATTGGTGAAGATCGAGTATCCAAAAAAGTAGACTAAAGTGATTTAGGGTGGACTATGGCTTTGGTTGAATTTGATGAAATGAATCTAGTGGACACAAACAGCCACAGCCCCCACTCACACCCTTTATATAATAAACTGATCTCTTTCTCATTATTCACTGGTAATCTAAATACTAATCATTTAATCTTTAAAGTGATCATTCAAACTTTTCACTGATCATTTATAGACTATTTTACAAATCAAATATTTTGCTGCCATAGTAAAATCCCTACACCTATAAATTATAGTGCTCGAAAAATTGAAAATAAGCTTTGAGAGTCTTACTACATGTTTTTAATAAATATTTATTTTATTTTTCAAAATAGAACAACACGAAGGGCAACATTTTTAATTGACGATGCTACTGTTATCGATTTGAAAATATCTCAATTAATTGTATTGGCATTTGGTTTACCATCTACAACACCATCGGCATTCTTTACAACTAATCTTGTTGCTAATCTTGTTGCTTTACTCGGTGTTTCTCCTGATATAATTCGACGTGTTAACACTATTTCAGCAAACAATGATACGTAATCCGTTGAAATCCGTGATGAACCACCAATGAATTTGTCTGCTAATAACAATGCATCGGATCAACTGATTGCGAACATTAATGCTAATATAATTAATCGTTACCAATCAGGTCAATTACAAGTAGAGTGGGCAAATAATTCACTTTGTAATGGTTCAAGTTCATCAAGTGTAAGCATTCACGAACCAGGAAATTTCACAACAGTAACATTAGGCGTCATAAGTCGACTGGTATTAGTAACTCCACCAGCATCATGCCGTTCACAATGTAGATGTGATACTCAACCGGTACTCAAGGCTTATGATGCATCGGGTAATGCTATACTAAAATTAGGTTCCGATAATCAACCATGGCAAGTTGTTGGTACTGTCTTGGGATCAGCAAACGTAAGTGTTTATGGTGCTATTGCTAATTATTCAGACGAACAAACACAATATTCAATGTTTGGTGTCACAGCAACTGGTTCATATCAAATTCAATTTTCTTTCATCACACCAAGTGACGTTAATAGGTAGAGAAAAGAAAAAAATAGATCTTCGTTATAACTCCTTTTCTTCTTGCTTTGTAGTTCATTTGTTGCTACTGTTAATTTAACAGTTACCAATCCTATACTAAGTGCTATTCAAAGTGATGATGTTTCTGTTGTTTCCAAGAATGAAACATTTAATATGACGGTTCTAATCGTTGATCAAATATCAAAAACTCGAATAGCCGATATTCATTGGGGTGGTTTTTCATGGACAGCAACAGTTTCTCTGTATACTTCATTACAATATCAAAGTAATGGCTCATTAATAGCAGCGTCAACGTCAACAGCTATTGTTAACCTAACAGCAGGCACAGTAACAGCTACAAATTTGGAAATTACAGAAATTGGAATGTACGTGTTCAGTATGACAATAACATCATCAAATAATCAATATTCGATTCTATTCACAAAAGGTTTGTAAAATTGAAGATTTAAAATTTTGTGTTTATTGTAACTGAATATGTGGCATTTTATAGGTAGTGTCGTGAATAGTTTTATTGTGGATGGTAGTACTTCAGACGTAGCTGCAGTTTTGACAATGGGTGCTGTCACAATAACAACAACTGGTCAAAATGCTTTAAATGGTCAAACCATTAGTTCATGTTCGGTTGACGATGTATTATATACTTCTAATAGTTCAAGTTCAAGTACCAGTGGCGGAAAGAACGCAGGATTAATTGCTGGTATTACCGTGAGGGTGGTTGCCGGTGTTGCACTTATTGCTGGCGGAGTTCTTCGTACTATGAAAATTTTCATGGTTCCAACAGGTCAGCCTCTCCTTAATAATGGACCTGATGACGCCCCATTAGTTCTAACACAACCAGAACCAACAAATGGAAATACAGCAAATTCATCAACATCCAATACGGCGCCAAATAATAATGCTAATCGGGCTCATTCACCATTGTCAACTAATTCAAATGGACAGCGAAATGTATCAGGCTTGAGTGCTGCTAGTACTATTGATCTATTTCTTTCGGGTCCGGCCACTACACCATCTACACCCAACGCCATGCCGCCATTCAAACTTCTGAATCTCGAACATCATTAACAGAACTTGGCTTTTTCTCTTCTTCTTAGCGAACAATTAGATCCACACACACACACATTCTTTGTTTTTTCTGATACAATCATTTCTTTTTATCAAATTAGTCTTTAAATAAACTCATATTTAACTCTTCTCCAATAGATCCTAATTTGTCTCTCTTCTTTGAATGTTTTGAACTCAATAAAATCTCTACTGATTGGGACCTATGTACATCATATCGGTTCTAGAGTAATATAGGTTGTACCGTGGGTGATTACATCTATTCTATAAGATACAGTTATAATAAGATTATGTCTTCTTCATTATTTATAAACAATGGCAAATATCAATGTTTACATTTCCGATTAAGCACGATTAAAACGTCTGAACTCACGATACTGTACTTGGTTAATTTTGATATATCACTTGAATTGACATATTGCGCCATCTGTCTTCGCAGCTTGAATAATGATGATCTAGCTTGACCAATATAGAACAACAGAACGAAAAGGAAGCAAGTAAATAAACAAACACGCACGCGCCGAGAAATTTCGGACTTTGACAAAGTTTCTTTTCAAAGCAAAGATACAGACAAATATCTTATTCTCACTCGTGCAATCGAACATCATTATCTTTCTTTCATAAAGCTTTATTGAATACAAGACTTTAAAAGATGATGCGAAAAAAGGTGAACATATCAACAATAACAACAAAAATATATATATCTACAGAATTGTTCATTTTCTGGTTTAATAGGTTTTGCTAATGGGCAAAAGTGGCGGAGGAAAAACATCGATGCGTTCAATTATATTTGCTAATTATAGTGCAAAAGATACACGCCGTCTTGGCCCTACAAGTATTTAAAATAATCGAAGCTTACGTGATCAAATGTTAACAATGAATTTATCTATTTTTCTTCTAGTGGATGTCGAACAATCCTATGTTCGTTTTCTTGGTAATTTAATATTAAATCTATGGGATTGTGGTGGCCAAGAATCATTTATGGAATGCTATTTTGCCACACAAAAAGATAATATATTTAAAAATGTTGAAGTTCTGATTTATGTATTTGATGTACAAAGCCAAGACTTAGACAAAGTTTGTGTTGAAGCAAAAAAATTTTATTTACTAGACATTCTTTTTTATCAATTTATCTAGGACTTGCATTATTATCAATCATGTCTTGAATCTATTATACAACATTCAAGTAATGCAAAAATTTTTTGTCTTATACACAAAATGGATTTAATATCTGAAGAAATGCGTGGAACAGTATGATATTATTTCCAACTTTTGTTTTTTACGGAATTTGCAGCACGAGATGTAGTAGCTTATCGCGTCGCATAGTACCAAACAGGAGGGGCAATGGTCAACATTCATTGATTACGTTTCCATAGAAACTAAGGAGCACAAGCGTCAGGCTCCTTTCTATGCGTATCTTAGCAACATAAATTCGTCTAGAGAACAATTGTCCAATTTTTGACCTGACGACTTAAAATTCTATAGTACTTTCCGACGGGTCTATCATAGTCAAAAGAGCATTTGTTAGCTATAATAGATCTGCGAGGAATCCCTTATAACAATTATATTTCTAGGTATTCGCCCAACGAGAAAAACTTCTACATGATGTTTCTAAACCACTACACTGTGCATGTTTTCCTACATCTATTTGGGATGAAACACTATATAAGGTAAATAGAAGTTTTGTTTTGTTTTGTTTTATCTATGTAAACATTTAGGCGTGGTCGAAAATTGTTTATCAACTGGTACCGAATGTCAAAGGCTTAGAAAAAACATTGGAGAATTTTGCCGAAATTATTGATGCCGATGAGATTCTTCTATTTGAAAAAGCAACATTTCTGGTAGAAGAATTTTTAATTCAAATAGATCAATTTTTAATAAAACTATTAACTAGGTCATTTCACATTGTACTCGTAAAGAACATCATGATTCACGTCGATTTGAAAAAATTAGCGATATCATTAAACAGTTTAAATTATCTTGCAGGTAAAAGGAAAAGACAAAGATATTTCATCGTTGTTACTAACAAAATATTTCGTTTCTATAGTAAATTAGCAGCAGCATTTCAATCAATGGAAGTACGAAATTCGACATTTGCTTGTTTTATTGAATTATGTACACCAAATACATATGTTATGGTTGTCATTAGTGATCCAACTATTTGTAAGTTTGACTCAGATGAATTTTTATTCTTTATATCAGAAATAAGTAGAGCGATAGTCGTATTCGTCTACTTGGATTAAATAAAAATGTACAAAACCATTTCCGACAGCATATGTATCATTGATTTATCTATTAATTATTACTTTTTTTTCGTTTCTATTTAGCTTCGGAAGTGACTTTAATGAATATTCGCAATGCTCGAAAAGTATTCGAAAAACTTGAAAAAGATGGTGTTCGAAATTAAATTTTATTGGCACATTGTTGATTAATGATAAATAAGAACTTATAAAAACAGTTTTCTTGTCATATAGCTCTAATTCGACAAGAAATTGTATATTTTATATATATATATATTCATTGTGATTATTCCTATTTCAAACTAACCGGGTGAAATTTGTTTTCGAGCTATTTTGATTTTTCAGATTTATCAGGCAACATTGTTCTTTTGTTCTCTTTTGTTTTGCATATTTTACGTCTTCTTTTTTTTATACATGTACAAAAACAAACAAACGAAATAAATCTTCTCTTTTTTTTCAGCTACAAAAACTAGTCTTTTGTTTTTCTATATAGCTACCTCAGGCGTTTTTGTTCGAACTGATTATATAATTGTTCCACACGAGTTTTCACGTAGTTGTTTATGATCATGACTATTCCATTCGAATAACGAACTGAGACGAATAGTAAGAATAGTTATAACACCGATAAAAAGTGCTAGTTGAAACCATGATTCAATTATAGCGACGAGCATATAGACGAAGAATAATGAGACATTTGGGTATTGTTCGAAATATATTTGATTCAATTGAGTACATGAAGTAATATGTCTATTATTTGTTGTGATTGTTGTACAAAATTTTAAAAAGCCATTTGTTAATACAGATGCATTTATTAGGGCTAATACACCAAGAATAACTGACATTGTAAACCTAAAGAGATTTATAAATAGATCGAGAAGAATTTTTCGTTTTATTTTTTCTTACCACGGAATGATCAAATACCGATCATTTGTTGCCACCACACTTTGATCACCATTAAACAGAACAAAAAAGAACCCTGTCATAATACAATAAATAAATGTGCAAACATTAAAGAATGTGCAAAAGTCACATGTTGACTGTGAACTAAATTTTTCCGATGCGGGTTCAATTTTAACTGTCCAATTACTTATCGTTGTACTTAATGTTTCAAATTTAAATGAAGCATAAAGTGGACATTGTTGTTTAAATTGTACAGTACTTGAACCTACGATGAGTGCAATTGTAAAACTAGTGAAACCAATAAATGTAATAAGTAACAAAAATATTTGACGTAGGCTACGATTGGAAAAACATGGTTTATGCAATGATCTTAGAAGTTGAATAGGCCATGAAAATAATCGTTTAAAATATGTCTGTTGACTAATTTTCGATTCGCCATCTTTTGAATTGTTTATTTCATACATACGATCATTATGATTTTCTTTTGAATATTTTTCAGATGATAATGCGGACATTTGAATCAGTTGTTGATCATCGTTGTTTATTAAAGTCGTATCCATTGTTTAATAGTTACAATTATTGTTCTATTCTTGTCGTGCACATGCATATATAAACGTGTATGCCTGCATATGTATGCGTAGGAGTGAAAAGAAATAGATGAAATAGTTTGAGTGATGTCTGTATGTATCCGTTCGCATGGGCGTGTAAGTCGATTGGAGAAGAATGTAAATACTTCACTTTTTTTCTTCTCTATTCGTATGTCCAGTAAGGTGAGTTGTATCTGATTGGCTTGATGATCCACGACGCGTTGAAATATATCAAACGTCGAGAGAAAAATTGTTAATAATTGCAGACTAATTTTTTAGATAATATTTATTTAAAAATAAAATATCTTTCTTTTTTCTTAATTATATTATTACCGAAGATATGAATGTGTAAGTTTTTCAACTATTTATACTGGTGTATGGTATCATAATTTTTGTTTTGTAGTACACTCGATTTAGACGATCAACATCATCAACAAATGTAATAAATAGATTTCTTTAGATAATCATTGTTTCGAAATGCTGCTTTTTGTTTAGAGAATTAAACAGTAACGACCCAATACAATGTACACATTTGATAACGCGTCGTGAAGTTGATATAGAGTTAGCAAATCGAAAAAATCTACTTACTGAAACAACACCAACCAACGATAATAACCAAGTATAATAGAATAGTTTTTTTATTATTAATATTTTATGCGACGAGAACGAGCTTTTCTAATGCATCATCCAGAGGAAAATATGTCGATGAGAGAAACCAACGAGCAAGCCTATGAAAATTTTCCTGTGTACTTATCATTGCCAGAAGAACCAATTTTTACTTCCTCGCATTGAGAAACGTCGCTCAATTTTGTAGGCATAGATTCATATTTCGCGGAACACTCCTCTGGGTATTGCAAAACGATAATATAATAGAATGGAATAAATATCGCCTTTGAACCACAGACTCAACAAATAGACGTCAAACCAATAGTCAATTTTTGAACTGAATTTAAGGATTTCAATAGAATAACGGATATATTTCACACTATGATTTCATTATCAAACATTCACTTTGTTTCTAAGGTTTTTTCTCAGCCAATAATTGATCATGACTGGGAATCACGATATTATTCTGGCCATTTGGTCGTTACCTGTGGAAATTTTGTTGCCTATTCACTTAAAAGTAAGTCACGTTTTTTTAAAGAAATCTCATGATTTTAATCTATCGTTTTTTTAGGACAAAATGGTGATGATATTGTCTGTGTTTTCTATAAACAAGTGGATTTTCGATCTGTTATAAATCCTCCATTTTCGGGTGATATTCATGATTTAGCATTCTCATATTCTGATGATGTCCTTCTGGCATGTGTTGATCAAGCATCGCATTTACGTATTTATCGCATAGAAAAAGTTGATGAACCCAATGAACTACAGTACGATTATTTTTTTTTGAACTGCAAAAGCAGAGAAATCAATTTTCCTTTCGTCGTAGACATACTGTAATCTTATATGTCGATCTACAATATTCGAATAGTCAGTGTCCTCCAACATTATCCTGGTGTTATTTTATACCTGACAGTAACGATAGTGAAGATAATGATGCATACACTTTGCTAAGTGTGACGTGTGGCTCAAAGGTTTGTTTTATTATTTATAATGATTAGGAAAATGATAAAAAAAAAAATTTTGTTTTATTTTAATCAATTAGGTCGAAGTATTTAATATTGATATTGCATCACAATCATGTATCTCGGAAAATAGAATAAACTTGAATCAAATTGAAAATGGTCGTTTAACATATGAGGATAATAATGGTGTAAGTCGAAAGAAAGCAAGATACTTGTTTGGCACGTTTTTTTGAAAATTAGGATTATCTTAAATTGAATTTCTCAATTTTAGAACGTCACATGTGTTTGTTTCTCACCCGACGGTACTGCATTAGGAACCGGAACAGATAAAGGTGAAATAAAATTCTTCTCAATTAATTTCGATCAACCTCAAACATGCAGGTAGAGATCATTTGTTCGAAGAAAATGAGAAATTATTAATTAAGAATTTTGTTTGCTGTAGATGTTTACATCTGTGGATACCACATGAAGGTCGGCCGATTTCATCATTATTTTTTCTTGACGATCATAAAAATTTAACACAAGAGTTAGTTAAAAATCAAATCGAACTGATACATTTTAAACTGTCTATTTTTCTTCTTTTTAGTACTCAATTATGGCGCTATGCTATTTCAGGTTGTGATGAAAACCGAGAACTTAGAGTTTGGAGTTGTACCAATTGGAGTTGTTTACAAATTATCCGGTATTTAAATGTGTTTTGCTTCTGCCATTCGATCGAGAACTAGTGTTGAATAGAACTTCTATTTTGTTTACATAACATGTAGTCACACTGAATTCTGAACCAGGCATCCTGTACTCTTTTTGAGTTTGACTTTGGTCCGATACACATTTTTGTTTAGGAAACGATAGAGTTTTGTTTCTATAGTTTAATGCGATATATTTTATAATGTTATTTTTTTTTCTTTTAAGTCTTCAATATTCATTTACTGATTCTTTGTACAATAATAATGCATTACAGATGCCTTTGCTTAAAGCTGCAATTGATTTAACATCACGCTTTCTTATTCTTTCTGATATAAATCGAAACGTAAAAGAAAACTTTATCTATGATTTATTTGAAATGAAAAATTTTATTTAGTCTTTGTATGTATTTACGATATATCAAGATGCTGAAAATAATCGAGCGCATTTTTCATCCATAAATGCTTTTAATTCGATCACTTCTCCATCGTTAAGTTTTGCAATAACAGCTGCTGATCAAATAAATCGTAATATTGTTGTTTTAAATAATTTTTCATTCAGCTCTTTTTTTGTTCGAATTCTTAGGTGAACATTCTGATTTTGTTTCGTATGGTGTTAAAATGTACAGTATTCATACAAAGTACGATTGGCATGAAGATAAAAACGACTTTTATTTAAGATAAACTTTTTCTATTAGATTTTTTCAAGAAATTTTACTTGTTTTCAAAACGAATCGTTTTATGACAATAAATCCTGTGTATTTCAAACAAGAGAATAATTCTATAGAAGATAATATTGCTGAAGGTAAGACAAAAACAAACTTGACAATTCTTTCGAAAAAAATTGAAATTATTTTTTATTAGATTTTCACTTCGAACCATATATGTCCTATCTACGTAATGAAGATTTATCAGCATCACCAACAAATATGAATCGTATAGAACCGCCTGCCAATGAGTTTACAGCTCTTCCACCGTAGGAAAATTCATTGTAATAATCTTTTTCATATAGCGATTATCGATACTTTAGATATAGTATTAATGATTTACTTACACCGAATAGTTCTTTAACTAATGTAACTGGTCTACCAACTGTTGATACAGCACGTTCTCTACTGGCCAGTCATGACGGATCGGGAACAAGTGTAAATAATACGACAAATCAACTTTCATCACCGACAACGGTCAATAATAAAATATCAACAATCGATCCTCTTCATGGTCTTTTACTCGGTAATACAACAGCATTTGATGCTGTTACTACTCGACAACAACAACAACAACAACAACAACATCGCATACATATTTCACCATCGCAACAACTACAACAGCAAGGAGCGACGGCTATATCTACAAGTCCAAGTAGTCGAATCAATGATCGATTTAAATCGAAAGTAGCAACAGATAAAGATTCGTCATCTTTAATTATCAATGGTAAGATAGCAGGAATGGCAATTCTTTTTTTTTCTGATCGCTAATTAATGCTTAAACCACAACATTTAGGTATAGCCCAAACACCGTATGATCGGGACGATAAAGAAGTTGCTGAAAGTATGTCATGCACAACAAACTATCCTCTTCAATTTGAAAATAGTATGTTATTCTCTCGTAAATTTAACTTTTATCCTATTGCCAATTGAATTATGGTTTTAGTAACGCACGATGATAATGATGATGTTGATACCGTATTTATGCCAATTAAAACAAATGATGACGATGAACCAGTATGAATTTTACAAAAAAAACAAAGAATATCTAGAATCTCATTTTTTTTCTTCATTAGATTGGTGGTAATCCAGATCCACTTTTATCTCCACCAAAATACAATGATAACTCGCGTTGGTCTAAGAAAAGTCCCATGAAGTAAAAGAATAAATTATGTTTTCACGTTTTTTCTAAATACTCGTATTTCTTTCAAGAGGATTAAATACATCGGGCCATCAAGATATCGATGATTTTAGTGATCCAACAGAAACAAGGTAAAATTCATGTCAACAGTAAAACTCTTGTATTTTCTTGTTGCTGTCTACTTGAAGTGATAAAGATGATGATTCAACAGCCGATGAAGAAAGTGCTCTGCACACACGCATAAAACGACGTGGTGGACGCTCACCAAATAGTTCTCAAATAGGATTAAATTCTGATGTAAAAAATAAAAACTAAGCTCATCGTGTTCTATAATTTCTTTTTAACTTTTAGGCGTTACATGAAATACGGCAGTTAACTCGTTTATTAAATGACTTTCGTTCACACAAAACGAATATGCCAACGGGATCTCTTCAATCAATAGGATTACAATTGAATTATGAAAAGAAACTCGATCAATGTTGCCAACGTCTTGATCATCTATCGAGCAAAGTCGATAGAATAATTAATCTTGAACAATCTGGTAAATAGGATTCGTATTATTGAAATTTTATTCAATGTGAATCTATTTAATCTAGGTATTGTTTCTCGACCAAGTCGGCCAAGTCCAAATGCAGCACCTGTACAAGTCGTGGCCAACAGCGAATCACAAACACCATTATCCGATGTACATTACAATCGTTTAGAAGCGTTACTTATTGAAAAAACTGAAACATACGTACAAGACGGTAGTAGCGCACAGCAGCAAGGCAGAGGATGGTGCTAAAAGTTTTTTTTTCCCATTCTAGCAATGAAATCTGTATTTGAACCCTATCGAGATATGAAAGACAATTTACATAAAGATCTTGCAGCTAAATTATTAGCAACTGATACAGTTATCAAACAAACAATTACACAAATATTTCGCTCAAAAGTTTGTTTTGTTTGTTAATTTTTCTTGCTGTTTTATGTTTCGTTTAATTTGTTTTTCGAAGACAATGATTGATTCTTTAAGTCATACCATATCGAATGCTATTCAATCAATAATGGTCTCGTCTTATCGTGATACGTTCAATCAAAGTGTAATACCATCATTCGAAAAAGCTGCTACAAATATGTTTCAACAAACAAACGATGTATTTAAACGTGGTACAAAAGAATGTAGGTCGAATTGATTGTATCTATTGAAATAAACAAAAATCGATTTATTAAAGATCTACAAGAAATGATTGAATATGGCCGACAACAACAACGTTCATTGATTCAACAGCGTGAACAAATGATGAATGAAATTCGTAAAGAATCAACACAATTAAATAAAGACTTTGAAAAGAAAAATCAAGAATTGGCAACTACAATCAAAAGTGATATTACTCAATATGTAACAGCAAATCTAACGACGATGTAAGAATAAAATTTTTTTTTGTGCGAGATAATCTACGATTTGAATTTACCTGTTGTTTCCTTCGTAGTCGCTGATGAAAATATTTTTCTATTTCAGAGTTCGAGAAACAACTCGATCGATTTTACGTGATGAAACAGCTTCAATCTTTCGTGAAGCATTAGCTGCTCAAAAAAATGATTTGAATACTTTACTTCGACAAACTCTTGCTCCAAAACCAGCACCTAGCCGAACAACAACTCCCGCTCCCCCTGCTCCTGTAGCTTCACCAGCGCCAACTGTAACAAATACAAATTCAACGTTAGACGCTAAACAACAGCACATATTAAAACTTGCTCGTTTCGGCCAATTAAATCAAGCATTTGAATATGTACTGTCAGCATCGGATTTAAATCTTGTCTTATATCTATGCGAAAATGTTCGTCCAACAGAACTGTTTTCCATTCAACCATGTCCTCTACAAGCTCCTGTTCTTCTTTCTTTAATTCAACAACTTGCAGCTGATTTAAATACACATCAAGAATTAAAATACAGGTAAAATTCTTTTATGTCTAACAAGTTTGGACTCTTTATTTTAGTTATTTGCACGAATCTTTAATTTGTCTGGATATATCTCATCCAAGCGCACGTGATTATTTACAAACTGTTTTGATTGATCTCAGCAAAAAGCTATATGCATATATTCAAGCAAATCCATCAACAACAATGTCTAAACGTTTTCAATTATTACTGATGGCAAGTCAAAGCTTAGTACAAAAAATTGTTCAACAACGAGCCACGCCATTAATGCAGGCATCATCAAAATAGTTCTCTTTTTTGTTTTGTGATTCTCTAAATAGGAAACAATATTTTTTTGCTCTTCTTGTTTGCTGTGTGTTAAACGCTAAACTTCATTTTTTTGTGTTTTCTTTCGTAAAAGAAAAAAAAAGACAATTGTATTGACTGTTCGGAAGTGTTTGTTTGTTTGTTTATATTAAAAGAAGGAAAAAAAGCCTACAAATAGATTTTCATGGGGTGCATAAATTCTGTTAAATTGTTTGTTTTTTTAAGTATTCAATGTCCGAAAGTGATGAACCCAATCTAACCTATGACATTGATTGGCCTATGCTCGATAAAAGTCGATTTATTCCATTGAATCTTCTATCAACGTTTATTGTTCGTTCAGTTTTATATCCAGTTACTCTTGTTCGAACTCGTTTACAAGTTCAAGTAAAATCATCTATTTACCGAGGAACATGGCACGCACTACGTACCACAATCCATTACGAAGGTTATCGTTCATTGTATAAAGGTTTTCTTGTTTATAATTGTCAATTAGTACCAGGTTTAATCTATATAACTACATTTGAAGCGACACGTGCTCGCGCAAATATTTTAACTACAAATGAATATCTACGTGCAGGCATTGGTGGTATTGTAGGTTCAATGTGTTCACAAATACTTGCGTGTCCTATTGATATTGTATCTCAACATATGCAATTAGTTGGTTTATCATCATCTGAGAAAAAGAGTCGCTTTAAAGATGATGTATCCTCTAAGTCATCATCTGGTTCTCTCAAAAATCGACATGTGCGTCGTATACATGTGCCTAAAGAAATTCGTCATAGTAATTATTTAATATTCAAACATATATGCTCAACCTTATATTACGAAAAAAACGCAGATAAAAACAGTAAATCAAAGATTAGTTTCAAAGGCTTTTATCGTGGCTATTTAGTTTCAACGTTCCTGTTTAGTTTAACGAGTGGGGTGTGGTGGCCATCATATTATTTCTATCAAAGACAAATGCTCAATATTGAAAGCATGTTTCGTAAGATAAAGTTTTTTTGTCTTCAATCTTACGCTCGGCTAATGTCTTTTTGTTTTAGCAATCGAAGTTCCATTACTGCTTATTCAATGTATAGCTGGTGCTTTATCATCGTTTACATCGACTATTGCTACAAATCCGATCGATGTATGTCGCACACGTGTACAGGTGGAGCGAGAACGAAGAAGAGTACCACAAATTATGCGTGAATTATGGCAAGAAGAACGTTTTCATATTTTTACAAAAGGTTTAACAGCTCGTCTATCGCATTCCTGTATTTATTCATTACTAATTATATTTGGTTATGAAACAGTCAAACGAGTCTCATTAAAAGAAGAATATCAAGGACATGTTAGATGGTAAAAATAATGGAAATATGAAATAGCCTTGTGATTTATCGGCTTCTCTATCGGTGCTTTAATCTTGTTTAGGACACTCGGGGTTTGTTTGGTAATAGTAGTTATCAATAATTTTGTTTAGTTTTTTTTTTTGTATTTTTTTGTATATTTTTATGACACGCCGTTAATAAAGCGTAGCAAAAAAAGAAACAGAATGATTACAATAAAACAGGATATTTGTTTGATGTCGTATTAACACATTCAACTTTCTCCTTCGTTTGTACCTAGGTAGTAGTTCACACTCAATATGTCTGTTTCTCTTTACGAAAAGAAGAAACAATGCTATCTGGAACGTTGCACGACGTAAAACAATATTTGTGTGATAATAGATAAGAAAAAATTCAGATAGTTGCTTGTATGTTCGTTTGATACAAATAAGAAAGAGAAAAGAAATGCAAAGATTTCTTTCACGTGGAAATTATTTTTGATCTCATGTAATGTCTAATGCGTTTGTACAACACGTACATGAATAATAATGAAAAGCAGTAAAACGACACTTCTCGTTCTGCGCTTGCAACGGTGTAACTAAAGAGTTTTTTTTTCTACTTGCATTGACGATGAATGTTTTTCTGTTTTTCTTTTTGCCCATAAATCTATAGTGTAGCTTTTTCTTGTTGCCACTACACTTTTTTCTGTTTGCGATTGTCAAGGTATATTCTTCACTACATTCTCATAATGGTAGAAGAACATCAACAAATTGAAAACTTACCGGTAGAACAGCCACGTTGGATTGGTGGTAGCACATTAGTACGTCAATTCGAAGATTTCTACGATCTTGACGAACCCATCAATCAGTAGTTTATTCAGTTGAATAGAAGTTACAAAGCATTAAAAAGATAAATTTTTCTCCTCGTTTCAGCGGACAATTTGCTGATGTATACACATGTAGACTAAAAAATCGTCAAGCAATACGAGCTGTTAAATGTATTCCAAAACGTGTAAGCTATAAAAATATAAAATAATGAAATTTATCATTTTGTTTTATTGTATATAGGGCAAACGGAAAACACCCATCAAAAATGCTTCAATCATTATACAACTTGATCATCAGAATTTGGTATTTAGTTTCATTATCTAAGTTGTTCTAAGCATTTGTCTCTTCTATAAAAGGTTGTTATTCGAGAAATTTTGGAATCACCAACACATATTTATATCGTTCAAGATTTTGTTGATGGACCAAATCTTTTTCAAAAGTAAAAGAAAAATTATTTTTCAATCAATATTTTTACTTTTTTAACACTTTTCAAGAATTGCTCAAACGGAAGTTCATACAGAATTCAATATATCAAAATATTGCTCGCAAATATTAAGAGCACTTCAAGTAACAAAGCACGAAATCAATAATTATTCCCTTAAAAATTCAATTGTTTTAGTATTTGCATGAGCGTAAAATCTATCATGGAAGAATTCATGTTGAAAATGTATTATTTCGTACCATTGACAATGAAGAAAAAGTATGTCTCGTTGATTATACTTATTCAAATTTATGTACACGTCAAGCAATTGCTATTCTTGTTAATGATTCACCAATCTTTTGTGGTACAAAAAAAAGCAGATTTTCTAAAGCTATCACAATTTTCTTTTGTTTAATTTTAGCGCCGGAAATTTTACGCGGTGAAACATTTTCTGCCTCATCGGATATGTGGCAATTGGGAATACTGCTCTATCTTTGGTAAGATTTGTTTTTTGTGTTACAAAAACATTCAATCATCTGATTAGTCTGTCGGGTTCATATCCATTTGCTGGTTCAGCAAAACAAATTTTTCAAAAAATTCTCAATGGTAAGATTGGCTATGATGCACCAGAATGGGATTGCATATCAAGTAACGGAAAAGTATGTGTTCTTCGTGGATTGCGTTGTTTTTTGAAATCTACTTATTTTTTCAACAGGCTTTTATTAGTAATATCTTCCAAGTAAATGTTCAAGATCGACTTACAGTTCTTCAAGCATTATCTCAACCATGGATCCGTGAAAAAGTTTATCATGCAGACAATTTATCTCAAGCACGAACAAATATTATGGCTTTGGAAACAGGAAAAAAATAGAATCTAACACAAACGAAATTGAATTTTTTATTAGTTCTTTTTTTAAATAATAATAATAATAAAATACTTCATTTATTTTCATCATTATATCGACAATGACTGCGTTGTCATAAATCTTAATGTCGTCTTAATGCATCAATTTGATGATAGATTAGTTTGATTGCGAAAACTAATAAGATGGCGGCTAGAACAAGCATAGCAAGAATTCCCGCTGCTGGAAAACCACGCTTTTGCATCCAACGTTCTGTTGTACTTTCGTAGGATGATTCCAAACATGTTGACGACTTCTTAAGTTTAATACAACTACAAAAAAAAAATTTCTATACTTCCTAGGATGTAAACGACGATGGAGCCAACCTACCGACAGGTAACATTCTGTCTTGATCTTCGACATCTATGACAATGAACCGATACAATGACATGTCGATGTAGACAAAGAAAACCACATGATTTATCATGTGAACATAGATAAAAGCATAGATTAGTTATGGTTTCATTAATCGAATAGGAACTATTATGTGTAAGTGATGATGGTACTATGTGACATTGTTGGCAATGTTGTGTAGACTGTAATGTACGAAGGCAACGTCGATCTTCTTGACAATGTGAAAGATTAGCGACTGTTGGTATGAGTTGAGTAAGATTAAATGAAGTTGAATGAAATTGACTTTGATGACATCGACGAATAGAGCGAGAATCATCACATTGAAAAAGAAAGAGTTTAGAAAGAAATAGATCAGCTAATATAGAATTTCGATAGAACGAACGGCAGAAACATAAAGGTGAATATTCTTGATCGAAACATTCATTGGATTTACCTAGAAATAGAAAGATAACATTCGGTTTTTCTTTCATTGCCAGTGAATTCTATAAATGCCTACCATCAATATGTTCAAAATAGATAATAATGAATATGATTTGAATCAATGCAAGTAGATCACGCACTATCATATTTTACTTTTTGTCTTACACGAAGGTCAAGTGTTGAGCTGTTATATATATATATATAGTTCTAATGTGATCCTCGGAGAGTGATTCAGTCAATACTTGTTCAATTTTTTTCTGTTTGATCACAAGTATATTTTTGTGAACGACTCATCTGGGAAAGATCCATCAAGTGACTCTTAATCTTATCATATGTTGTGGTTCCTCTACCGCACGGTGTCTGCACAAATAATTGTTCTTTTATTTGTATTTTTTATATAAAAAATATACATATATATATATATAATTTATTATTTTATTATTATTTTAAGTAAACTTTTGTGGTCGCACTATATAATAAGGCCAATATGAAGCATTAAATAGTAGAAAAAGTATAGGAAAACAAAGACGTGACCATCTATCTATATCATTGACATCTTGTACATGTGGAATAGAATGACGTAAATTTATTGTACGAGTTCGTAGATAATTTATAAAACGACGAGTACGTCGGGGTTGTTGATTTCGATTGTATGACGATGGATATAAAGCAGGATTTGCTCTAACTAATGGTCGTATGCGAGGTGATTGTGTATCAATGATATGATTAGTTTGACGATTATCATCCGATGATGTCACTAGTAATTTTCTACGATTAACTGATGTATTAGAATATAAACCAACAATAGGTGAATCACGATTAGCATCGATATGAACTAATTCATGATCGTTCTAAAAAAAAATTTTTTTATAGATAAATACTTCATTATTATTTCGATTAATAACTTACAGGAGCTTTTTCTCGAGATTTTTCTCGTTGACATTTTTGTTTTCGTCTTTTAGCTTTTTTACCCCAATAAAGATAATTAACAGCTGCATATTCGAGTAGCGCAGCAAATACAAACACAAAACACATTAATAAATAAATATCAATGGCTTTGACATACGATATTCGAGGTAAAGACGACCGAACACCAGTAGATATTGTTGTCATTGTTAAGACTGTAGTAATACCTTTAGGAAAAGAAAAAAAATTATTTCTATAAAAATTCGTTCTTGTCCTTTTTTTGTTGTTTTTTTACCTAATGTAACTCGTGCACTGGTCGCTTCATGATTAATCCAAAAGCTTACCCAAGATAACATAACAATAAGAATCGATGGAAGATATGTTTGAAATAAAAAATAGCCAATATTTCTTTGAAGAATAAAACTTAACGAAAGACGTTGATAAACACCTAGAAATAATTTAAACTAAATAGTTGCAGAAAAAGTTTATCGGTTCTACCTGTTGCTAAATATATTCCATAGGATATTGTATCATAATCTAGGATAGTAAATTGTGGAAATTGAGCCTTATCAAGATCTAATATTGATGCACGTCCATTTTTCCAACGCATGATGAGATCAGCTTGTGTATAACCGTAAGATTCTACTTCGATGGTACAATTTTGTCTATCAAGTGGATACCGTCGTAGGTCCATCATACATGCTAATGTACTTGTAAATCTCATTCCGTAGAGAATATCGCCATTACCATATAGACGTATCATTTTATTTTTTTCTGTCACATCATGCAAATATGCACTTTTATCATTCGGAAAAAATGTATCCGGTAACCAAAATTTATCAATAATATCACCTGTTAAAATAATTTCGTCACTTTTATTACCGAATACTAAACGTTCATCACGCCAATATTGATTTAAATAGAGTGTTAAAGTGTAATCCATATTTACTTCAGATATACTATCGAAACTTGCTAAACGAATTTCAATATCCAACAAAAGTGGTTCGTCTAAATGGAAAAAAAAGAGATATTTTATTTTTTTCCAAAATCATGACAGAAAAAATACTTACATCCAAATGATGGACGTAAACGAATATCATATTCTTTGAATAATTCTTGAATAGTCATAGATGCATTTCTTAAACGACTTGCGGTCATTCGTTGGAAACTCCTGTGCAAGAAGAAAAATTCAATGGTAAATTGTTTTATTTTATCGTTATTCGATAGTAAATAGAGCCAACAAATTCAATGATAGTTCGATCATGCGAGTAGACACGCAATGCCTAAGGCTGACTCGATTTTAGTTTTTCTTTTCTACTTGATAGATTTCTTCCTCCTTTTAATTTGTCAGAATATTATGTATTCGATGACGAATAGCAGCTCAACCTAACTACATTGTATATAATCAATTTCACTTCACTTCAACGAATTCTATTAATAATTGAACAATCTCCTCTCACATCTATTCTCCATTTTGTATTTTCATACTACAGCAAGGAAGAAGTAAATTTAAAAACATACCGACGCACGATGAATATGCAAAAGATTTGTACCATAAGAAATAATCGTATGTATTGATAATGAGAGAACATAATCGACAAATAAACGACGGCATCGGACAGATTCAAACAATAACTATTGGCATTGATAACCAGAATATAAATCAATGGCATAGAAAATCATGTTCCAAATATTTCGTTTTAAATTTGCTATAAAAATTCTATACTAACGCAAATATTTAACCTTGATCAGCTGAAAAACAACTTATCTTGCGAAGATTAATGTTCTTACACTAAGCCACCAAAATGCCGAGTACACTTCGAAAATTCATCTATCGTTTTCTCTTCTTTTCCAGATTTGCATGTTTATCATTATTCTTCAATTATTTTTCTTTCTCTGGTTCTCTCTGTCTCTCCCTATAGCAGGCGAGAGGGCAGAAAAAAAGAAACTAGATAATCAAATATAATATCAAGTTTATTCTAAATGTGCTTTCGGTTTATCATTTTCTTTTTATCATCTTATATCACTATGATTTTGAAAGAAGAAAGCCATATGGCAATGCCTACCGGCAAAATATCCATAGTGAATTCTGCATTGCATATAAAAAATAGGAAAATTTCTGACTAAATCAGCTATAGAATGAGAACACGTAATCTAGACGATCTTCTCATAAATATATCATTCTACATCGATCAAAAATCACATGTAGCTTTTATTTTAGTCATAGTAAAGCAAGTGTAGAATGAAAAAAAAAGCATATGGTTCTTTTTTGGTATGCTACTATTTCTATTCAGTATTTATTCGTTTTATCTTCTTCAATTAGCTGACTGTACAATATTTATCTTATATTCGATTCATTTTTTTCCTGTAAAAATAATGGCCTTCTGTTATAATGATTTTTTTGTATAGCGCAATTGATGAAATGCTTATGGGCTCACAACAGATTTCTTGCCGAGAGCTATATATCCTTTTCTCTCATACTGTAGAGGCGCTAGTAGCTCAATTATGATTTGCTAACTTTTTATCAATTGAAATAATCCTTATTTTCTACTCTCTCTCTCACTCACACAAGCTTGCACAACACACAAACTAAAGTAAATAATGACAACACCAGTTGCTGGTTTACCAATATCATTTTCGAATGATGATGCGAAAGCCAATGTATGTGCAAAAGCTCAATCATCAATAAATGCGTTGGCTAGTCTTGTAAAATCGATAATAAAAAATTCTCATACGAATGATCATTTGACATCAACATTAAAACAATTTGCTGCATGTGATCAACAACTTGTCTTAGCACAAGATCATATTAATAAAATTGAACATACATGTCAACACTTAATGTTTCAATCAGATATTCTTCGATTAGATACACAAGAACTTGGTCAAATTCAACAAACTTTAACTTCCATGAAACTTGAGGATCATTAACAAAATTCTTTTTTTTCTTTATTGTTTTCATATATCAACAAAAAAAAAGAAAGTTTATGAATATTTTTTGTAAACATCTACATATCTGTGGGGTTCATTTTTTAAATATCTGCATGTATAATGAGAGAAACAAAATACAGATTGAATATTATATGAGAAAGAGACGAGAAAAAAGAAAGAAAGACGATTTGTTTGTGTTTTTAACATAATAAACAAAATAATTCATCACATTTTCACATCATTCGAATTTTGGTAATTCATCTTATCTAATTTATTATTACTTAATTTCCAGCGTTGATTATTTTTATCATAAACTTCAATTGTTTTAAGAAAATTTCTTCCATCGAAACCTCCCATAACATAAAGTTTTCCATCACATACAGTAATTCCAACGCCAACTCGTGACACATTTAATTCGTTCGGAATACCATTTATATTTATAATCCATTCGTTAATAGCTGGATCAAAGATTTCAATTGATGTTAAAGATGCTATACCATTCGAACCGCCGATAATTAAAATTTTATTTTCATACAAAACTGCGCCACACCCACGACGATTTTCTCTCATACCAGGTCCAGTCGACCATTCATTGGTTGATAGAGTTAAAATTTCACACGATGATAAACAACGATTTGATGTGTAACCACCAAATACATAGATTTTCCCATCGAAATATACAGCAGCTGCTTGACTACGTTCACGATTCATAGAACTTAATGTTGACCATTGATTGCTGTCGGGATCATATCGATAACAATCATTCTTACATTTATCACCTTCACATCCGCCGATTAAATATATATAAGAATCATCACTACACATAGCTGAAAATTGACTTAAAATAATGTTTCGGCTTTTTTTTTATTATCAAAATTTACCTCCATGTGCAACCGGTGTATCAAGATCTTTTATCGGTAGCCATTTATTCATTGATTTCAAATCATAATATTCACCAGTAAATAATTCCTGTTGTCCATCGCTACCACCACAAACATAAATTCTATTATTAACCAGGGCAGCTGATACTCGACCACGTCGACTATTCATTGGAGTCGATAACATTTTCCATTTACCGTCAATGGGATTAAATTGTTCGATTGTATCAAGGCAATCACCTCGATCGTATCCACCTGACACAAAGAAAATGAAATTATAATTAATAAACAAAAGAAAAGCATACCAACAACAAATATTTTATTATTCGTTGATATAACACCAAAACAACATCGTGGTATCGAAAGTGAAGCCAATGGAATCTCTTTGTGAATAGGTAAAATTGGACTCGTATGATTTTCTATTTGATCATTATCATCCGTGTAAATAGTATGACCATTTTCAGATGTACTCGGTGTAGATGTCAATGATGGTGATAAATGAATAGAGATACTTATCATTTTTCCTTTGACAATACCAATAGCGACATAACTATATTCTAAAAGAACAGGATTGCAAATCAATGACTATATGTTAATATAAATATGAAAATAAAACCTGTAGATTGATCAATATGAATAAGCGTTGTTTCAAATGTTTGCAAATTATTTGCTATATTTGATGGTAAGGTGTTATTGATTAATTTTAAATTTGATGCTGCAAAAATTAAATTATCACTCGATTTAACTGATATGGAAGAGATCGAAGTTCGTTTTGAAAGTTTATAACTTTGATAATCCTAAACAGACGATATAAAAATAGTATTGATTCGAAAAAGAACAATTTTACTTTGATTAAATCGGAAAAATAAACATTTTTCTTATCCATATCTGAACAATCATGAAGAGTTTTATCACCGTTCAGATAGAGTAAATGCAACTAGAATTAATAGAAATATATGAAAATAATTTGTTTGTTCTTCCGAATTTTACTTACATATTCTTCAAGTTCTTGAAGTGAACTATTATCTTTACGAAGTTGTTGGCTAATCCAGTTTATTATCAGATCACACATTATATTTGTATTCAGTATTGTAGCACCTAGTTTTATTTATTTTTTTAATATGAACAAATTCATAGAACATGAGTTTTCCTTCATTCTTACCGACTAGTTCAACTTTAATAGATGGTAATGCATGAAATTCACGTGTTTCAATTACCGCAAAAAAATTATTTTGAATAAATTCCGATGCTTTCATACGAAGTTCGTCATCGATGGCCATAAGACGTGTAACTAGAGAAATAAGAAGTGATGATAGCTATATCGAGACTAAATTTCAAAGGAACTATTTATATGTAAAGTTTAGTATCAGTATAGAAATAAATCGAGAAGTTTTTGTTGTCAATAAGAAATTAAAAAAACTATTTGTAAAGTCACCTTGACAAGTCTGAATATGAAACTCGTGACATACTCAAACAATTGTATTTATTGAGTTGTTCAGCAAGATAATTTGAACAAGCTTTAAAAATTGTTTCAACGCGTAATTGATGTGCTGCCAAATAGACTTTCGGTACCATATCTGATGTTAATTGAAAACTAAAAACCAAACAATTAATTAATTGTCAGTAATTAAGAAAAAAAGATTTTTTACCTTCCGCGATAAATAAATTGAATAATTAATTTCAATGCTGGATGTTCAAGACCATCCAGTTGATAGTAGATCTGTTTTTTTGTCGATGTATCTTTTTCATCATTAACAAAAAGTTCAAGAAAATAATTCGAATGACACGATAGAACTGCTCGATGAACAAATAATTCATGACCTTCAACTGTTAATATAACATCGCATAATTGTCGTTCTTTTCGCATTGCATCAAGACATTTCAATGTTTGAATCCCATGTAAATTAAAATTTTCACATTTAAGAGTTAACTGCGTTGTTTCATTATCAATAGTTTCGACAGGTTCGATAACAACGAGAGACGCCGCTGTTTCAGTCATCGAACTGATCTAAGTCTTGAAGAAATAAAAATCGTCTTTTTCCTTTAATACGTTCAATTCAACTTTTACTTTAATAAACAAGTAAATAAATGGACCTAGAACAAAATCTGGATTGACCAATCATGCAACGGAGGAATTTATCGAACAACGAATAGGATTGGCTGACGAGAATTACGTGTTGACAAATTCGTATTTACTTTTTTTTTTGATTTCACATAGTAAAATAATGTCGGAACTTAAACCTGATTCACTCGAAGCATTGGAACGTCTTATATCTGAACAAACTTCTTATATCGATGAAGTTGACAAACAAATAGCTAAATGGACACAATTTGAAAATGATTATCGACAATTACATACACGTCTTTCAACATTACCTGATCGTTTAACATATGATTGTATGGTACCATTTGGTAAATTAGCTTTTATACCGGGTCGTATTATACATTCGAATGAAATTCTTGTCCTATTGGGTGATAATTATTTTGTTGAACGTACATGTAAACAATCTATTGATATTGTGAATCGACGTATGGGCAATATTAAAGAAAATATTGAAAAACATCATAAAGAAAAAGAAGTATTTAATCAACAAAAAAAATATACACATGATTTTCTTGATGATCGAAAAAGTTTTTTTGAAATTAAAGAAACCGATAATGATGATAATACGACTATCACTAAACAAGCAATAAAACCAACAAATCGGCGTGCTAAATTAACCGACGAAGAAATTCGTGAAGAACGACGTCGATTACAAGAACGTGCAACAAAAATAACTGAAACTAAACCTAAACGTGTACGGTTTGATGATGAAAAAATGGATGTCGATAGTGATAATGATGATTTACCAAATGAACAATTTCGAAAAATCTTCATTCATCATACGAAAACCGATTTTCAACCTATCGGTGATTCATCACCAGCACTTTTTTCACATCCAGGTGCTATTGGTGTTATTAATAATTCACCAGTAGCAACATTCACTGAAACGGTTGAACCACCGAAACGAATATCAAAATTTAAAGCTTCTCGTCAACAACAACAATAATGCATACGTATATATATATATTTTTTTTTTCTCTCTTCTGTTTTAGATTAGTGCATAAATCATGTCGGATTCGGCTTGTACAATTCGTACAAGAAAATTTAAATCAAATCGATTACTTTGTCGTCGACAAATGGTGGTTGATGTCATTCATCCAGATCGTGCATCACTCTCGAAAAAAGAAATCCGTGAAAAAGTTGCACAACTTTATAAAACAACATCCGATCTTGTCTTTTGTTATGGTTTTAATACAAATTTTGGTGGCGGTAAATCAACTGGTTTTGCACTTATCTATGATACACTTGATTTTGCAAAAAAATTTGAACCACGTCATCATCTTGTACGACAAGGTCTTGCTGATCCAAAGAAAACAGCGAGAAAACAACGTAAAGAACGTAAGAATCGTATGAAGAAAGTACGTGGTACAAAGAAAGCCGCTGTCAAAGATGCCAAGAAGAAATAGAAAACAGGCGACAAACAACAACAGCAATGGTACGGATCAACATCGACAAAGAATTGTTTTGTATCTTTACTACTTTTTTTGTTTTGCTTGTTTTTAAATGTAACATCTAATGATTAAAACGAAAACAAGGAAATAAAAAGAAAAGAAACCAATTGATAATCTATCTAGTTCCAATTCATCAACGAATTCTGCAAGAAAATATTAGAGATTGCTATTTTTGAAAGTTTCTAGTCTATATAAAATCGTTCTTTAGGGTAGTTTTGATTTTCCATTATGTTATAAAATAATGTGCTGTACTCCTGATTACAGCCATCACACGAAAATACACATAATGATGTGTGTAGTCATACAATGGCTGTAACCAGGAGTACAGCAGTCGCTATCAAAAACTACTTCGCTTATATACTGAAAAACCATTGAAGTTGTGCAATTACGGTCCTTCATTCTATTACTTTATCAATATTTTATTTATATTTGGAAAAAAATAATACTCACATGACAATTGTTGATGTTGTTATTTTTCTTACTCAAAAATTGATTAAAACAGATTTTATCGAATTGGTCCAATGTGTTATGCTGCATGTGAATTCTTCGAAGGTTTTATTGTACACATACGGGAAGCTTTACGCACAGATCTTTTTACGGAAAATTTAATTGGTTCCATATTCAGATCAAGACAATTGAAATGCTGAAAACATAATTTTGTTTTTAGTTTTTTGGACAATAAAAAAAAATATCTGAATATCAGATCAGTTATGACTATTTCAAATAGGGCTGTCACCTGATGAAGTTTAAAAAGCGGAAGCTTATATTGTTGCAGATTTGTAATGCTTCTGAGAATATTAGGTATTTTTTCATGTTTATTGTATTTCATTTTATTTCATCAAAGTTTCAAAACATAAAAAATGATGACTCATGGTATTTGTAAACAATAAGAACTGATTCAATAATATCAAAATATTATTCTGTACGTATGTTTGATATGCAACATGTTTTATACGAAAAAGTGGAAGAGGTGGCAACCTTGATTTCAAATGAGTCTTCTGACAAGATGAAACATGTATCATGATATTTCGTACAGTTCAAATTGATAACTTATCTTTCTGAATTGAATAATATATCAATATCATTTTATCTATAAAGTCATCGATAATAACGAAGTTATCGAACGATCTTCTGTTATATCATATATGTGCAGAATTATGATCAGTTTAATTTAGGTTTATTTCATTCATGGTCTAATATGGATATAGCTAATTGAGGAATCTTTCTTGCTCTTGATAAGAGTCACAACAACAAGTCATTGAGCGATATTATTGAACCTATGCCGGATCGTGTACTATATAGGATTTACATCTCTCATTTATATGTGTACATCGAATATCAATTGTTGTTTATTGTTACTTTGTGTCGACGATAGAAAATGTTTGATGTAATATGTTCGAGAGAATGTGAAAGAAAAGAAAACAATTGAATTTTTAATAGCTAACTAGTACAAATCGATCCGATGATCACACGCAATGCTGTCTATTACTTTCGCATACCATCATAGATAGTATGCGAACAATTGATGGACGTCCAGGAAAAACAGAGATAGAAATAAATAATGACAATGAATGAAACTGAATCACTTTCGTTTACTATTGCATACATTTACTTTTCTAAGATGAATGCTTTTTTTATTGTCTTTTGTATTTTTCCATTACGTAGTGGACATACATAATTTAATTAATAAGATTTCAGATGACTACAACTAACAAAAAATTCAAATCAGGAACCAAGATTACAAGAACAGCTGCAGAACGTATAATTCTTTTCGATCAGGCGGTGGACGCAAAGAATGAAGAGCTGTGGTAAGACAAGATAATATTTTCAATTAATTAAAATTAGATTTGACAGATAAGATGTATAACATGGAGAAAGATAAGAAAACTAATACTTCGCATGTAGTCGAATGGCTACAAGCATTGGCAAAGCGCTACTGGTTCGAATCCAGTGCGAAGTATTAAATTCTTTTTGTTCTTTTTCGTAAGGTTTTTTGAAAATATCTCGTTTACACAGAATAGAATAGAATCTAAAAAATCTTAGATCAATGTAGTTTTCAAAAAAAATCTTTAAAATATATGATTACTAAGTCTAGATGAAACTTTTAACACCATTTTATACAGGGAAGCAGCAGCAACAACAACAACATCAGCTGCAGATGTATCACCACCATCAATAATTATGCTAGATGTGAGAATCATAATTTAACAGTTTACGAGAGAATAATTAGTCACGCTAAACAAAATAGAAAATATTGAACTTGTGAGAATAAAGGCCATTAATGAAAGGGTAATTGCATCTATTCATTTTCCGCGGATGATAAAGTACACCTATTGTTCAATATACATATAAAAGCAATATCTATTATTCATTGAACAATATGCGCAGAGAAAAGAGCCTTAGCCTTAGTTATTCAACTGATGATGAAACTGATTCATGTGTAAGTATAATCGTTGTGCCGATATTGATGGCACGCTTCGATGATTCTCCTTCCTTCTCTTTCTGTTCTCTTTCCATTGCTCTAATGCATCTCTCTTCTATCTCTCTCCTATATATACGTGCGTTATGTATGAAGTTGTTACACTCTGGAGATGTCAGATGACACAATACACCATCATGCCGACGGGCATAGGCGACACTCTCTAGTTTTGTCGTTACACTCTGGATAACTTGAAGTAGCCTA